>JBBPUG010000157.1:0-38706 GCA_038094535.1 Tubosaeta aff. alveolata
ATAGCAGGTCTAAATTGGCTACCTCTTTGTCTTGAAACATCTACAATAGGTAATATTAATAAGATAAATAATGAACCAAACATAGCTAATACTCCTAATAATTTATTAGGTATTGATCTTAAAATAGCATAAAATGGTAATAAATACCATTCTGGAACAATACTTGCAGGAGTACTCATAGGATTAGCTTCAATATAATTATCACTATGTCCTAACAAATTAGGATAATAGAAAACTATTACTGATAAAGCTAAGAAGAAGAAGAATATTGTTATAAGATCCTTAAACATATAATATGGGTGAATTGCATATCTATCACCATTTGATGATATTCCATTAGGATTATTTGATCCATGTGTATGAAGAGCAATTAAGTGAGCTAAAGCTAGAGCTGCTAATAAAAATGGTAAGATATAATGTAATGAGAAGAATCTATTTAATGTTGCATTAGATACTGAGAAACCTCCCCAAATTAATTCTACTAAATCTTGCCCAAAAACAGGGATAGCACTTAATAAATTAGTAATTACTGTAGCACCCCATAAACTCATTTGACCATAAGGTAAAACATATCCTAAGAAAGCAATAGCCATCATTAAGATTAAGATTATAACTCCTATTGACCAAGCTAAAATTCTAGGAGATTTATATGAACCATAATAAATATTTCTTCCTATATGTCCATATACAAAAATAAAGAAGAAAGAAGCTACATTGGCATGTATGTATCTAATTAACCAACCATTATTAACATCTCTCATAATATGTTCTACACTATTAAAAGCAAAATCTACATGAGGTTGATAATGCATAGCTAAAAAACATCCTGTTAAAATTTGAATTACTAAACAAGTAGCTAATAATGATCCAAAATTCCATAAATATGAGATATTAGAAGGTTGAGGCGAATCCACTACATAAGAATTGTATAATCTAAGTAAAGAGTGACTTTTAAGTAATCTCATAATTAGTTATTTATATTTTATAAAGTTATTAATATTAATTTATAAATTATTTAGTTATTTATATTTTAATAATAAATAAATTAGCAGTTAGTATAATTACTGACTTAATATAATATTTTTATATTATTTATATAATTTAATTTGTAAGTTTTATAAGATTGTAGTTTTATTTGTAAAATTTAATTTGTAAACACTGTAACAATAATACTTCTTATTCTTTTTTCTTAGATTGTATTATAGATAATAATTGTTAAATATAAGCCCAAGAAGATTTGAACTTCTACGATTATCTCATCAAGATAACATTCTACCTTTAAATTATAGGCTTTATAAAATATTAAAGCAATAATAATAAACTTAAGTAAATTAATTATATAATAATATACTTATTATGTGCAATATAAAGATATTTAATTAACTTCTTTTAAGAATTTAATTATACTTTATTAAAAATACAAAAGTAACCTAATTTAACAAATATAAAACGTAAAATTGGAGGGATAATTAATATTAATAAAGATTTGCTATAAGTTAATTTTGTAGTAATTAAAAAGTCTTTTATAAAATTAAGAAAATAAGATTATATTTATAATGTATTAGTAAGGTGCTATATCAAATGCTATTAATATACTTGGTATTAATATAATAAAGGCTACAGCTATAGGTAATAAGTTAATCCAACATAAAGATATTAATTGATCATATCTTAATCTAGGTAAAGTAGCTCTAAATAAAACAAATAAGAAACAAAATATACATGTTTTTAAACCTAAAATAATAGATTGAAGATTTATAAATGAACCATTAACTAATACTTCAGGAAAATTATATCCTCCTAAGAATAATATAGCTGTGATACAACTAAATAACACTATTGATGAATATTCAGCTAAGAAGAAAAAGACAAAAGGAACTGAGGAATGTTCAGTGAAGAAACCTGCTACTAATTCTGATTCAGCTTCTTGTAAATCGAAAGGAGTTCTACTTGTTTCAGCTAAAATTGAAATAAAATAAAATATGAACACAGGAGCTAAAGGAACTATGAACCATATTGATTGTTGTACTTCAATAATAGTTGAATAATTAAATGAACCTGCTAATAAAATAATTATTAAAATAGCTGAACTTAAAATTAATTCATATGATATCATAGCGGCAGTTGATCTTAAAGATCCTAAAAAGGCATATTTTGAATTAGCTGACCATCCAGCAAATAAAATACCATATACTCCTAATGAAGATAATGCTAATGTATAAAAAATTCCTAATGAAAAATCAAATAAAGTTAATCCTTGACCAAATGGTATAATCCCCCACCCTAATAAACTAAAAATTAAAGTAGAAACAGGAGCTAAATAGAATAATACTTTATTAGATTGACTTGGTATTACAGTTTCTTTCAGAATTAATTTTAAAGCATCCGCAAAAGGTTGTAATATACCATAATAACCTACAACTGTTGGTCCTACTCTTCTTTGGTGTGCAGCTAATTGTTTTCTTTCTATTATCGTCATAAAAGCTACTGATAATAACATAGGTAATATAACTGTTAAAACATCAATTAAATTAATTAATATATTAACAATAATCAATAAATAATTATTTATCATAAAGTTATTATATAAGATATTCTTATAATCTATCCTTAATTTATTTTTAATATAAAATATATAAATATTAGAATAATTGTTATATGGGTATTCATAATCAATACCACAAACAATATGAGATAAAATCAAGATTAAGTTAAGTTAACACATATTTAAGTTTATTAAAAATTATTAATAATAAATAAGTATAATTTATTATCCTATACTAATTTAATATATAGAATATTAAAATTAAATTAGTATTTTACACTGTGACAATATTTTATATTTAATCTGTTTTAGATTTTCTTTTTTATTATTCTCTTTTGGACTCGAACCAAAATTTACACTTTAGAAGAATGATGTTCTAACCATTGAACTAAGAGAATTTTATAAGAGAGTTAAGAAGGAATTGAACCTTTATTTATTTAAACTTTGCAGGTTTACTACAGAACCATCTGTATACTTAACCCAAGAAATATTCTTTAGTATTATTTATTTTGCCTTTTAAATAAAGAAAATTAAATTAACTACTTTTATAGTTATATTTTCTTTGTTAAAAAAATAATAATTTAAGGATAAAAGTATAGAGATATTTATTTCTATAAAAAATATTGATAACTTAACCTTAGAGTAATTTTCTTATAGGTAGCAAATTATTCATCTATAATTATACATCTGTAATTAAAAAGTAAAGCTTTCTAAATTTTATTTTTTAGTGACTAGAATTAAAATTTACAGCCTCTATTGTAAGTAATATTAGTTATTAATACCATTTAATTAAAAATAATTAAATAAACCCTAATTATCTCATTTAACGATAAATAAATTATATTTTCATATAAGATTATTAAATAAGAATTATTTATCTTATACTTATTTTAAATATTAACGATATTAAAATTCAGTAGAGATAGTTCACTAAAGAGCCCAATAAAGGATAAATAAATTTTATATGCCACAATTAATCCCATTTTATTTTGTAAATCAATTATCTTTTGCTTTATTAGCTATAATCTATTTAATTTTTATAATGTCTAAATCTGTTTTACCTTATTTTACTTTACAACAAGTAATAAGAGTTTATATCACAAAATTAGCTAATACTAACAAATAGTTAATAATAAATAACTAAGTAAAGGGAAATTATATATACTAACCGCTAACGGATATTATAAATAATTCAATTCTCATTAACAAGATCACGTTTACCTTTAGACTTATTATTTTACTTGGATATATATTATATTTACTAGCTAATTTTCTTTTTCTTAACACAAAGGTTTTCTTTAACAATTATAATTGTTACTCAATTAAAGATAATTAATTATTAGTTATTTTATTAAAATTAACCTAAATTAAAACTAATTCTAAGTTTAACCTAATTATGATTATTTATTTATTTATATAAAGAAATAAATAATAAACGTAATTGAACTTAGCCTGATAATGATATCTATCGTGTAAACAAGAAAACAAAATAATATTTGACTCACCTCCTTATTCTTAAAATTTCTTTGATTAATAGATTATCTAATAAATCAAGATTTAATAATATAAATTTGACCTTTAGTAAAGCTAAAGATATAAATTTATATAAGGGGGAAAAAAGTTATTACACAATAATATAATAATCATATCTTTATAACTAAAAGAGTTAAGTTAATTAAATGGTAGAAGATGAACTGGATTAATCGCTCCCTTTGGGTGGGAGAAGAAGCGTGTTCGAGTCGCGCCTACCATAAAATATATTAATATCATTCTAAAATTAAAAAATAAATTAGTGTAATTTATTATATATTTATAATAAGGTGTTATGGCAGAGTGGTAATTGCGGGGTACTGTTAATACCTTATTCAGAGGTTCAATTCCTCTTGACACCTAAATAAATTATTATTCTCTTCTTCTTTTTTGTTTTGTTTTTATCTAAAAGAAGATAATATCAAAAAAAAGGAAAAAGTTCTAACTTTGCAAACATGTTGAAATTTTGGTAAACAATCTCCTCTTAAGCAGGAGTGGAAGTAATTCCTTAAGAGTTCGAGTCTCTTTGTTTGTAAAATGTTTCAATGATAGTGTTCATTTTAAATATATAATATATTATTTATATATATATTATGCGATATAGTGTAAAGGTTCGCACGACAGTCTCATCAACTGTAAGTTTTGGTTCAAACCCAAAATTCGCACACTTATTCTATTTATTATAATTACCTAGGTCTTTTAGTATAATGGTTAGTACATTATCCCTTCACGATAATAGTACCAGTTCGAATCTGGTAAAGACTACTTTTATAAAATATATTTTTATTAAGAATACAATCCGCAAAATTATATATTATTATAGATTTATATTTAACATTTGATTTTGATTAGAGGAATAGTAATCATTTGGAAAGATAAGGCAATTGCTAATTGTTCTGAGGCAACTCTTGGGTGTTCGAATCGCCTCTATTCCGATTAAAATTATTATAATACTAATAATATTTTATTTGATATTTCTGAAATTACTAAAAGTAGTATCATTGTATTTATATATTTATATAACTAAATATTTATATATATATATTTATATATTTTTTTTAAGAAAATATAAATATAAATATTTATATGTATTTTTACATATTATTCTGCTTAGGATAATATAAATTACATATATTAAATTTTAATATTTATATATTTTGTTATAAATTTAGGGTTAAATTAGAATGTTTTTATTGGTATAAAAACTAAAAAGTAGATTAAATAAATTTGAACTGGCTTTTTTCTACCAATGCTAAAGAAATTGGAACACTTTACTTAATTTTCTCAATATTTGCAGGTATGATAGGAACTGCATTTTCTGTTCTTATTAGAATGGAATTAATGTCTCCAGGAGTACAAATATTATCAGGAGATCATCAATTATTTAATGTAATTATTAGTGCTCATGCTTTCATAATGATTTTCTTCATGGTTATGCCCGGTCTTGTAGGTGGATTTGGTAATTACTTATTACCGGTACAATGTGGGGCTCCAGATATGGCTTTTCCTAGATTAAATAATATCAGTTTCTGGTTATTACCTCCTTCATTAATTTTATTATTATTAAGTTCTTTAGTAGAACAAGGAGCAGGAACAGGATGGACAGTATATCCTCCATTATCATCTATCCAATCACATTCAGGAGGAAGTGTAGATTTAGCTATATTTAGTTTACATTTAGCTGGGGTATCTTCATTATTAGGAGCAATAAACTTCATGACAACTGTATTAAATATGAGAACTAATGGAATGAGTTTACATAAATTACCTTTATTCGTTTGGGCTATTTTTGTAACTGCTATTTTATTATTATTATCTTTACCAGTGTTAGCAGGTGCTATTACTATGTTATTAACAGATAGAAATTTTAATACAAGTTTCTATGATCCAGCAGGAGGTGGTGATCCAGTTTTATATCAACATCTTTTCTGGTTCTTTGGTCACCCTGAAGTTTATATCTTAATTATTCCTGGTTTTGGTATAGTTAGTCATATTGTTTCAACTTTCTCAGGTAAACCAATATTCGGTTACTTAGGAATGGTTTATGCTATGTTCTCTATTGGTATTTTAGGATTCTTAGTTTGGTCTCATCATATGTTTAGTGTAGGATTAGATGTTGATACTAGAGCTTACTTTACTGCCGCTACTATGGTTATTGCCGTTCCTACTGGAATTAAGATTTTCTCTTGGTTAGCTACTTTATATGGTGGTAGTTTAAGATTTACAACACCATTAATCTTTACTTTAGGATTCTTAGCTTTATTTACAATAGGAGGATTAACAGGAGTAGTGTTATCAAATGCTAGTTTAGATATAGCATTACATGATACTTACTATGTAGTTGCTCACTTTCATTATGTATTATCAATGGGAGCTGTATTTGCTTTATTTGCTGGTTTCTATTATTGGGCACCAAAAATAATAGGTAGAACATATAATGAATTCTTAGGTAAAGTTCACTTCTGGACATTATTTGTAGGAGTTAATTTAACTTTCTTCCCTCAACATTTCTTAGGTTTAGCTGGAATGCCTAGAAGAATACCTGATTATCCTGATGCTTTTGCTGGATGGAATGCTATATCAAGTTTTGGTTCTTTAATTTCTGTAGTTGCTACTGTATTATTTGGTTATATTATTTATGATATTTTCGTTAACGGAAAAGAAGTTAATAATAATCCTTGGGCAGTACCTGCTTATTTCACATCATTAACACAATATGATTCAGAAGCTGAATCTGCAAATACATTAGAATGGTCATTAGCTAGTCCTATACCATTCCATGCATTTAACATGTTACCAGTACAATCTTAATAGTTACCAGTACAATCTTTATAGATTCCAGTACAATCTTAATAGTTACGAGTACAATCTTTATAGCTACGAGATCTTTTACAAAAATATTTTACTTAATTACCTAGTTTATCAGAAAATACACATAAAAACTTAAATCTAATTTTAGGAACTAATAACACACAACAAAATAAAATAACAAATAAAGAAAATAATTATGACTTTTAAAAACTATAACCTTAAAAAAACTATTGAATTCCTTAAATATATAAATATATTAATATTTATATTATTTACCATTGTAAACTTATTTTTAATTTATGCTTTAATAATAGTAGGATTATTCAATTTAATGGTTAATCCTGCTACTATAGATACTTTAGATTTGTATACAGGATATCATCCTTTATTATTTAATAATTCTATTGATTTAAATGGTTTAATTACTTCATTTAACGATGTGATACAAGATGTAGTGGTTAGCGGTGAAGCTTCCCATTCAGAAGCTGTTACTGTACCAGGAGATATTGAACATTCAGCAGGAATTGAAAATTCTGCTCCTAACGTATCAAGATTTTCAGCCGATACTGAAGATTTTAAACCGGTAAAACACTATAGAAAATTTGTTTATATAGGAGTTGCGGGATTAGGAAGCTTAGCCTTTACGGGGTTAATGGCAGTAGTAAATTATATTTTAACTAAATAATATGAATAAACACCCCTCCAATATATATCAAAGAAAAATAATAATTATTAGAATAACTTCTAAATAAAATTAGTGTGTATAAGTCATATAAAAAGATATTTTTTTTTCCAATCCTTTTTTCTTACTTTTCGTGTAAAGGAACTTGCTTAATAGTTTTTAACTACCTTAAATATTTAAATATTTTCATACTTTTTAATATAATGGAGGGATTATTTCTAATGTTTATTTTATCCTGTTATATTTCAGATAGATCTTTATATAATTTTTCATCTTTATTTATTCAGTTTCCCTCAAAAGTTACTTTTTCATTAATTAATTTTAAAGGTAAAGTATTGAATAATTTGATATTATCATTATTTATATATTTATATATGTTATTTCTTTTTACAGATGATATATCTAAGTTGTAAGGTATTTTTTTTTTTATTATAATATTAGAACTTTCAACATCTTTATACCATTTAATAGTTTCTATTTTTATAGGTTTTCTATTATATTCTAATAATGATTTAATATCTGATTCATTTATCATTGATCTATAAGATTTTTGTAATCCTCTAATCTTTGTTTTATTACCGAAATCTATTTCATTATTAAAGATTCCTACATAGAATTTAGGACCTAAAAAATAAAATCTTTCATAAGGTTTGAATTCACCATTAACTTAGGATTTTCAATTTTTAAGAAACCTAATTTTAAAGGATCAACAAATTTACTTTCAAAAGCTAATTTATCTGCTTCAGATTTAAAATTTATATATAAACTATCTGTATCTGTATAAAATAAATCGTAATCATCTTTATTTTTATATTTAGACATAATTAATCTACTATACGCTGTTACAGATGATGCAACGGAGATATTTATATTAATATTTAAATCTTCTTGATAGAAGATAGAATTATAATTATAAGGTAAATATTGTAAAATTACTTTATTACCTAATTCAATTATATCTGATATTTCTAAATCTAAAGAGTTTTCAATTAAAGAATCATCTTTATCAATTACAATATTACTTATTAAGTATTGATTCATTCCAAATCTTCCATATAAAGAATTCATTAGGTTTTTAGAAATTAATCTTCATATTTGATCTTTATTCTTATCTGCATCCATTTTAATTGAATATAAATCATCTATATAATCATTAAAAATTTCTGCTTCTTCAAATAAGTATCCAGATATTACATTAATTTTATATCCTAATTTCATTGCTTCCTTTAATTCCTCTGTGTGAAACCAACCGTTGAAGTTACCAACTGGTGAAAATGTTCTTAAATTATTTTTACTAATTTCTCTTCTAATTTGTAATATTGGATGTTCAATTGATAAAGGACATTCAACAAAACATTCTACAAATCCAAATAATTCTTTATTTAAAAGTTTTTCTAACTTAATCCAAGATAATTTATTAATATTTTCAAATGAAGTAAATTTACCAACCGGAAATTTAAAATTATGCATAGCTGTTGGATATAAAGAATTAATATCATAACACCAAATATTTTCTCCATAGGGGATATACATATCAGTCGATCCTCCTGTATACGATTGTTTAATATCTCTAAAAGGGATTCCTGTAATAATTGGTATAGTATTCTTAGGCATATAATGAGTTCTATAGATTTTGAAACATATTGCAGGCAATGTAGGAGTATTTTTTATATCAATACCCCATCTATTAAAGATAATATTACCAAATTTAATTAAGATTTGATGTAAGGCTATACAATCAATGTCCACATATTTAAGAGTTTCATTTTTTAATGACCAAACTTTACCTTTAAAATTTTTTACATATTTATTAAAATCTTCAAGAGAAACTTCTGATTTATTAAAATATTTCTCATATGATGGGACTGTTTCAGATATATAATCAGCTGGAAATGTTTCACTTTCAAATAATTTTCTAGGAAATATTTCCTTAGGAGTTTCAATCTTAAAAGCTTTAGATAAATTCATTAAAGAACCAGGTAATAACAATAAACTATCTTTAATATTAATTTCAGATTTACCAGAGTTTATTTTAACTTGAATAAATTTTCCATCTCTTAACATTATATCTGTTTTAACATTATCCATATTTACTAAAGGTTTCAAAATAAAAATAATATCAAAACCAGATAAGTTGTGGTAATATATATCAATATTTTTTAAATCTAAAGTAAATAAATCATTCCAATATTTATACATCATTTCTTCCCAATTATTATAATCAGTTACATAATAATTTTTAGATTTTATTCCATCGTAAAAGGCTATTGAATAAGGTTCGAAATATCTTTTTCCATTATCATCAAGTTTAGTTAAAGTTTCAATATCTCCTGTATAAATATTATCATTAAAGTTTTTATCAACTTTAATTTTTTTAATAAATTTAGGATTATATTCTTTAGTTTTTAAGATAACTTTACCATCTTTAATAAAATAAGATAAATTATTAAAAAATCTTTTGAATAAATTATTATCTAAATCAATAAATTCATCTATTAAGGTATTAATTAGTTTATTGTTTTTTAAAACTTTAATTATTTGTTTATCATTAGATCTATTAAATTCAAATAAAAAGATTTTTAACAGAATTTTTAACATAAGTTAAATTATTAACTCTATATTGAATATCTCCAAAATCTATTGTATTAGTTGATAAAGGATAATTAATATTTCTAATTTTTACTGTTCTTTGAATTCTATCTTTTCTAATATCTTCTGCTTTCTTAGTTACCGTATCTTTAATAGAGTCTTTAGATTTTAAAATTTTATATCTCATAACAAAACCATTAATCATATTATCATCTTCTTTAATTAAATAATGTGAATAAATATTATTAAGATTATATTTAATAATTTCTTTAAAACTTTGTAAACATTCAGGAGTATTTCTAATAATTTCAGTTTTATTTAAAGTTCTAGCTGATGTATCAGACATTTGAACCATAAATCTAATCATCTTATTATTCAAAGAGTTAAAAAGGAGGTGAGTGTATATTATCAAGTTATATAAGTTATATATAAAAGTATATATATACATATAAATATAACTTATAAAAAAAATATTAAATAAATTATGTATTTATAAATAAGGGTATTTAAGAATTAATGGTTTTTATTACTTTATTAATATTAATTGTGGCTATTGCCATTCCTTCTATCAGAATTAATTTGTCTCCTAATTTATTTGTTAGGTTAACTACTATTATATTTATTTATGCCGCAGGTTTATCTTTAAATTCCTTATATATTCAATCAATTGAATCAGGTTTAGGTATATATAGTGGTTTATTCCATGTAACTATAACATCCCAAATAATAGATATCTTTATATATATAACAGGTGCTTTAATATTAACAGCTTGGCCTATATTTAATAAACATCTATTAAAAAATAGTTACAAAAATAATTTTATTTTAGAATCGGAGAAATTAAGTTATGTAAATAATCCAGCTACTGAATATTCTTTAATAGTAATATTTAGTAGTTTAGGATCTTCATTATTATTATCTTCATCTGATTTTATATCAATGTATTTAAGTTTAGAACTTCAATCTTTTGGTGTTTATATCTTAGCAACTTTATATAGAGATTCTGAATCAGCTACTGCAGCAGGATTAAAATATTTCTTATTAGGTGGATTATCATCTTGTGTGATACTATTAGGAATAGCATTAATTTACTCATATTCAGGAATTACTAATTTTGAATCTTTATATAGTTTAAGTTCAGTTTTACATGTTTTTACATTCCATGAACCAGTTTCATTAGGAATAACATTAGGAATTATATTTATAATATTAGGTTTATTATTTAAAATAGCTGCTGCACCTTTACATAATTGGGCTCCAGATGTTTATGATAATAGTCCAACTATAGTAACTATATGGTTGACTATAATGCCTAAAATATCAATAATATTCTTACTATTTGAAATAATAAATGGATTAAATTTATCAACTTATGTATTGAATTTAGATAATATTGATTTATTACCTGCATTTTTAATTAATTTTACAAATTTTAAAATAGTAGAAATTAAACATTTATTATTGTTAAGTGCTCTATTATCTTTAATCATAGGTACAGTAGTTGGATTATCACAAATAAGAATAAAAAGATTATTGGCTTATAGTACTATTTCTCATGTTGGATTTATTTTAATTGCTTTAGCTATAAATTCAGCAAGTTCAATAGAAGCTTTATATTTTTATATTGTTCAATATAGTTTAACAAATTTAAACGTATTCTTAATTTTATTAGCATTTGGATATGTTATTAATAAAAATAATTTAATTAATAACAATTTAATCAATTCTGATATTAATTTTATCTCTCAATTAAAGGGTCAATTCTTCCATAATCCTATTTTAAGTTTAAGTTTAACTATTTGTTTATTCTCAATGGCTGGTGTTCCTCCTTTAATTGGTTTCTTCTCTAAATATTATGTATTATATTCTGCTATAGATAGTCAATATTATTTAATAACTATAATAGCTATTTTAACTAGTGTGATAAGTGCTTCATATTACATAAAAATAATAAGAGTGTTACATACAGAAGATAAAAATAATAATACAAATATAACAGAAAGTAATGAATTAGTATTAAATAATTTACATAGTTTCTTAATATCTAGTTTAACATTAGGAATATTATTATTCTTAATTAAACCAACAATAATTTTAAATAGTGTACAGTTACTATCAATATTATTATTTGATAAATAAAATATCTCATGAATAGTAATATAATGACATTATTTATTCTTATACCATTTTTAGCTTGCGTTTTATTAGCTTTAAATTTATTATTAGCTCCTAAAAACGCTTATGAAGCTAAAGCATCTGCTTATGAATGTGGTTTCTTAGCTATTGAAGGACAAACTAGATCTACTTTCCAAATTCATTTTTACATTGTGGCTATGTTATTCTTAGTTTTTGATTTAGAGATACTATTATTATTCCCTTTAGCTGTTACTTTATATCAAGTAAGTACTTATGGATTTGTAATAGGTTTAATCTTCTTCTTTGTATTAACTATAGGATTTGTATTGGAAATAGGATCCGGAGCTATATCTTTAACTAATACTCATGAATAAATTTATTCACATTTAATAATAAAAATTCTTCTTCTATTATAACTTATTCACCCCTCCGTTTAAGAATTTAAGTTCCCTAATTAATTAAATTATTTTAATTATTAACTTAAAAGAAGTTAATAATTTATATTAATTTTTTGAAGGAGAGGTGATCCGATTGGTAATGGTGGTTCTCTGTAAAAGAATTGGTCTTAGACCACATTAGGTTCGATTCCTAAACTCTTCAATTATTAATTTAATACAAAAAATTTATAAAGAGGTACAAATAAAATAAAATAAAAAAGATAAATTATATCTTAAACAATATAATTGCAATACTAATTTTAAGACTGTAGCATAATTGGTCAATGCAGTTCGCTCATAATGGATATTATAAGGGTTCAATTCCCTTCGGTCTTATTTATAAAAATAGGAAAATTCAAAGGGTACTTGGTCGAGTCTGGTTTAAGGCACTCGTCTTGAAAACGAGAACTCCAAAAGAGTCGTCGGTTCAAATCCGACAGTGCCCGAATTAAGAATAATAAACTTCTTATTGCTATTAATAAATACATAACCTTAATATTTAATTTTTCAATTAAAAACTTAAAAGAGATATAAAATATTGTTAAACAAATATAATAAGACAATTAAAATTTAATTGTTCAAATTTTAGTAAGAATTTAATTTTGGTTCCGATTGAACGTTATTCAGTAGTTTTAAGACATGCAAATCGTTATTTCTGATAGTAAATTTAGGTTTATTCTAAGAAAAAAGGTGTAGAGGTGAGTATAGTAAGTAAGATGCCCTATAAGTCTTCATAAATAGGAGATAATTAATATATTTATTACTAAATAAATAAATTATAATAATTATTTAATATTTGACTATTAAGCATATTAATAATTATATTAATTTATTAGAAATAAATTATTAAGGTAAAATTACTTTTTACTTTAAAGGAAATTTTCTGCTTTAGGATTCTATTTACTTTGATTATGATAGTTGGTAGAGGTAATGGCCTACCAAGTCTACGATCAAAAGCCAAGTTTTACAGAACTTATGGCCACATTGGGAATGAAATACCCCAAGTAATATAAAATTACCTGCAGTCAAGAATATTAGTCAATGCTCGCAAGAGTGAACTAGCTAACTGAAATCTTAATCTAAATATTAAGATAAGGTAAGAGAAAATAATGATATTATCTTACTATTAGTGTCGTCTAAATTTGGTGCCAGAAGACTCGGTAAGACCTTAGACGCAAACGTTAATCGTCATAATCAGGCGTAAAGGGTGTGTAGGCGGCTTTAAATAATGTAATAATAATTATATTCAAATTAAAGCTAGAATCTAAAATAGGATAAGCTAAACAACATAATTAATTAGGATTGACAACTTATAATAATGTGGAGTACTAAAGGTTAAAGCTATTTATCTACTAAAGATTGACGCTCAGAAACGAAGGGGAGAATAAGAAACTTAGATTAGAGACCTAATTATCTCTCTCAGTAAACGATGAATGGTAGTTATAAAAATATAATGTAGTAAATATTTAATAATTTTATTTATTATGCAGATATTAGTGACGAGGTTAACACGATGACCATTCCGCCTTGTTAGTAAGACTGCAAAGTTGAAAACAAAAAAATTAGTCGGTCTTGAAGCAAACGAAGTGAAGCATGTTATTTAATACGATAATCCGCGTAAAATCTTACCAGTTCTTGTATACTCTTATTAATGTTTATTTAATAAATAAGTTATTGTAAGAATACAGGTGTTGCATGGCTGTCGTCAGTCCGTGTCGTGAGAAGTTTGGTTAAATCCGTAAACGGACGAAATCCCTAGTATTAATTTATACATAATACATAATAGTGTTGATAAGATGCTAGTTGGGGCTAAGACAAGTCCTTATGGCCCTCATGAACTGGGCTATAGACGTGCCACAAAAACTTTTACAAAGTGATGCAATTCTGTCCTTATATTAAAACCTAAGGAATAAGGAGGAGCTAATCATTAAAAAAAGTTAACTATTAAATTAGTTGAATTGTCATCTGAAACTCGGTGACATGAAAAAGGAATTTCGAGTAATCGTTGATCATTACGCAACGGTGAATTAAGCATTCAGGATGAACTAACCGTCTGTCGCTGGGAAGGAGCTTGATTTTTAGGAAGATGTGAATTGTTCTTATTTTCTTATTTACAATCTATTTGTTAGAAAATATAAATTATTTAATTTTATATGAGTATACAAATAATAATTATAAGTACTTTATTACTTAAATAATTAGTACAAATCTCAATTTTATATTATTATAAATAATTTTATTAAAATTGAAGTATTAGTTTAAGATTGGATTTTTCTTTATAGGAAAAATAGTGTACGCTTATTACTATTTGGATATAATAGTAATATTATATTCTGATCTAATCTAAATTTATAAACGTGATTGTTAAGAAAAAACTGAACCCAACGAATTAAATTGAGCAACATCTCAAAAGTCATAGCAAGGTAGCCGTACTGGAAGGTGCTGCTGAAAAATAAAACGAAGAGTTTGTAACCCCTCCTGTTTGATTAAAAATAATTAATATTATATTAATTATTACCATATATAACTTTATATTTAAAGTAAGTTAATTATAATTTTAAAAGAATTTAAAATACTTTGTATTTTTGTGCAAAAATAAAAAAATTAGGGGGTTAGCTGAGTGGTTTAGCAGTAAACTTACACTTTACAGACAGAGTTTCGATTACTCTACTCCCTACATTAACTAAAAAAGTAGAAATATTAAAAATTACAATTGTAATTTATTTCTTAATATTTAATAACTACCTCAGTAAAATACCTTTTTGTAATAAATTTTACAAGTATGCCGTAATCTTAGGTAACCGGGTAAATCTTAGGCATTTATGCTATTTAGCACTTAAGAGTTCGAATCTCTTTACTTGTAATTTATAATAATAAATACTTTATATTATCTAATAATAATTGCTATTACTTATTCTAATGATATACAAATTAAGAAAATAATTTACTTTAAATAACTAGAATAATCTAAGACATCTTTAGCTAATTGGTATAGCATTTTGTTAGCGGAACATTAAGTTTATTGGTTCAAATCCAATAAGATGTTAATTCTACTGGAGGAGAGGCTAAATCTTATAAAGTAAAGTTTATAAGTAACATAATGTTTAAATATGTGTAGAGAGAGCTATTAAAGAATATTTTATACACCTTAAAATATCTATTATTTAAGTAAAGGAACTGATGTAATAGAATTTTAATAGTTTAAAAAAAGTGAATATTTAAACAGTAAAGGAGGGATTCATTAGTTTTATATTTTTTATCCTGAACTATATATAAAAGAAGGTTAATAAATTTTAATATTCCTATTATTAAGGTAATTTAATAAATTCCTAATATTATATTAATTATTAAATTAAATGATTTTATTTTTAATTCATAAATTATTTTTTTATTTTTTGTTTTTGTTTTGTTATAAGGAATTGATTTTTAAATTTTTATTAAATTTTATTTTTAAAGATAGAAATACTCCTTTAATTTGCTACTTTGTATGTTTTACTGGTTTATTAACAACCTTTCCTATGTTACATTTATGTTTTACTCATAATATTTCTAAATATACTTTATTTATACAAGTTATATTTTATATTATTTCATATTACAATTGGTATAATTTTCTTAAATCTTGTAATAGATTAGAGGGTAACTATAGAAATATTTTATTATTTTCATGGATTACTTCTTTAATTTTGTTATGTATATTTGAAATAATATTTTTATTATTAGTAATTCCCTTTTTACACTTATTTATACCCTAAAAGATAGGTATAAAGATTTAAATATTCCTGTTATTAAGGTAATATATTTATATAAATTCCTATTATTATATTATTTTTTGTTTATTTATATGAAATTAATAAAAAGAATTTTTTACTTAATTAATAATTATAATCAAGTTAGTAATTTAAAATGAACTAATAAAGGTATTTTTTTATATATATCATATAGTATTAAATTTATTAGATATATTCTTAACAATCCTATTTATATAGGAATAAAATATGCCGTTAAAATTTTATTAGTATTAGAAGGTATGGTATTTGTTTCAATTTTTTATGATATGCCAACTTTTTATCCTTTAAATAATTTACACAATATTTTTTTAGAAATATTAAGATATTTTAGAGATAAGATTAATTATTTATTAGAAGGAAATATTATTGAACCAATTGATGATACATATGAAGCTGTATCAATTAATACAGATAAAATACAAAAGAATTCTGATTATTCAATTTACTATTGGATATGTGGAATTGTTATTGTGGTTGTAATATCAGGTGTTGTATATTATTACTATCCAGATATATATAATTATTTTAAAGGTAATAACGATACACCAGATAATCCCGGAAATACTTCATCAAAAGTAAGATTATGGGATCATATATGGAAGAATTATCCTGATTTAAAACCAAATAGTTCAAACACTAACGATTATTTAGAAATAAAATATTCCTCAGATACGAAATCCCCTGCTGAATCTATTTCAAATTCTCCAATTGAAACACCTAAAGCTTCTTCTTCTCAATTACCATCAAAAGATTTAAGTAACCCTCCTAAAATAGGTAGAATGCCATCAATAAAAGGTAAAGAAAGGGTTGTAAATATTTCAGATAAAGCATTGAAAGAAATTACACCTGAATGGGTTGATTACGAACATTATTTTAGAAATCCTGAGGATTTGTAAAATATTATCCCCTCCCTTATTGTAACCACTTAATATCTGGTTTAATATTGCAAAAGGTAATCGGAAAAAAAATAATAATAATTATAAGGGTAGAATCAGAGACTCGAACTCTGAACATCGTCGCCACAAGACGTCATTTTACCAATTAAACTAATCCTACCTCTTTTAGGTTTTATTATTAATGAATATTTATATTTTATTATTTAAATATTTTTTCAATGAAAATATAAAAGTATCGATGACAATATTGTACAACATCAAATAATTATTAAATTAATTAATGAGTATTTTAAAGGGGTTATTAAGGATTACTAGCAAATTTATATAAAAGGAGGCTCCATAGCCAAAAGTCTACATATTACTTATATAAATAACAATTACTTTAAAGTAATTATTATTTTAATAATAAGAAAATTACGAGATGAGACAATCCTAAGGGAAACCTTTTTATTATTACTTCCTGAAGTAAAACATTTCACTAAGGAAAGGAAAGGAAATCAACCGAGACTCCGAAAGTAATGGTGAGTGAAATCGGATTAGCCTTAATCTAACTTATAATAAAAATTATCACTATAACATTACAGTAAACTTAATAAATATTTTTAACTTATAGCTTATATATTTAAAATAAAAATTAAGATATAAAATATATGAATTAGCCAAATAAATTTAATTAGAATTAGCTTTAACGGTGGTACATAGCTATTTATATATTTTACATAATTTAAATTATTATAATTAATAATTAAAATTTATTAATTGTAAGAAATAAATGCTTGGTGGATATAGATAGATATGGTAAATTGTATTTTCTATATAATTTATACATAGTAATTACGATTACAACTAAGAAGGTGAATTTTATAATGAGACCTGTATTTTATACGTTAGATTATATATTTAAGTACGATGAGAGAAAACTTGTCGGAATATAGGGGAACCATCCTCTAAGGCTAAGTATTTATAAATTTAGCGATAGAGAAAAGTACCGTGAGGGAAAGTTGAAAAGAGTGTAGAATAATATTAAATGTAAAAAAAGAAATAAAGATACAAATAATATTAGTTCTTATCGAACCATGTTCGAACGAATGTAAATAACACGCAGTGAAATAGATCATGAATTAGTAACTCTATAAGCAGTCAAAGTCACAAAAATTTTGAACGTGACAATGGCGTACCTTTTGCATAATGGGTCAGCAAGTTAATAGAAGTAGCAAGGTTAAAAACCTAAGCGAAAGCGACTATATGAATTTTTATAAAATAATATGGGTTAAGTTACTGCTATTAGACCCGAAGCCAGGTGATCTTTCCAAGAACAGATTAATAAAAGGATCGAACGGGTGAATGTTGCATTATTCTCCGAAGATTTTTGGAAAGCGGTGAAATGCCAATCTGACCTGGTGATAGCTGGTTTTCTACGAAACATATTTTAGTATGACATCTATACAATATTTATGGAGGTACAGCACGGTAATTCCATACAAATATTAAATTAATAAAATTAATATTATTTAATAGGAGTTTAATTTGCGGGGACTTAAAAATCTTACCAATGGAAATAAATCTCGGAATTACATAAATAGATGATAGATATTCAGACTATTCATGATAAGTTGGATAGTCAAGACGGAAACAGCCGTGAACACAGATTAAGGTCCCGAATGATTATTAAGTGAAATAAAGGAAGTTACAAATTGAATGCAGTTGAAAAGTGAGCCTGGTAGTCGCTACTTATAATGAACGTGTATCAACGTATCAGCCTTTAGATTGTAGCTCCGAAGATTTAACGGGTCTAAAATAATCAACCGATATCGTGTTAATTTTAAAGATAGAAGTTTTCGCTCTATATTTAAAATCTAGGTAGTAGAACATTCAGATAATTCAAATAAACTATTCCTCTAGGAAAGGAATACAAACCTAAAATTGACAGTGTTACATTGTTTATAATATAGGAATCTGAAGAGATAATGCTGACATGAGTAACGTAAAAAGAAAGTTTAAACTTTCTCGCCGAATACGAAAGGGTTATTAGCTAAAGATTAAATCTACTAATGTTAATGCGGTCTCTAAGGTTCAAAACCAACGTTTTGGCTGATGAGTATAGCTTTGAAAGTCCATTTGGAGAATAAATTAAAAATTTATAAATTTGGACCAGGAAAAAGATGTTTTGAAAACTTCGAATCTATATTCTAATTTAGTCTTATAATTTTATATATTTTAGGATGAATATTCTAAAATCTTTATATCAAAAAAAAGTATAAATTATATTTAAATAAGATCAAACTAGTCATTTGATTATTATTAAATATTTAAATTTATATTTGTATAAGCAAAAAATCCTAAATTAGTAGAGGTTAAATTATTACAAGTAATTTAGTGAGAGCTAATTAATTGATAATTTAAGGATTTAGGCTAGTTTTATTTAAGTATAGTTTCTAAGCACAACCGTACCCTAAGCCGACACAGGTTCGTAGGTAGAGTATACTAAGGCGTAGAGCTAAAAGTTGTTAAGGAACTCGGCAAATTATCCTCATAAGTTCGACAAGAAGAGGAACCATAAAATTTTTAAATAAATTAGTAACTCCTATTAATTTCTTTATATGGTGGCACAAAATCGGAAGCCCCGACTGTTTACTAAAAACACAACTATCTGCAATTATGAAAATAATAGTATAGGTAGTGAGATTTGCCCAATGCCATATTAATAAGTAATAATAATGGGTAACTGTTTCTTTACAAAAAATTGGTTAATAGCGGTCTTAACTATGAGGATCCTAAGGTAGCAAAATAAATTGGCCATTAAATGTGGTCCAGTATCAATAATTTAACGATGGCTTCACTGTCTCTACAACTTGCTCAGTGAAATTGAATTACCCGTGCAGATGCGGGTTACCTCAAAGAGGACGGGAAGACCCCATGCAGCTTTACTGTAGCTAGTTATCATATAAAAAGTTCTATAACCTCGGTTATACAGATAATAGGGAGTCGATTAGACATCTATGGAAAACCTTAGGTCTGAGGTGGAACTGGTATTTATCTACTTAATTAGAAAAATTAAGAAGAAATAGCTGACTAGTTGGCAGTTTGACTGGGGCGGTCGTCTTTAATAGAGTAGCAAAGTACATCCAAATAGATAAAACATTATATAATATTTACTATTTAATTAAATAATAAATATTCTGACAAATAAATTTATATTGTTAATTATTATTATTTTATAATAATTACTTTAAATCAATTATTAAATTTAATTAATAAGGTATGCTAGACATTAAATGGAGGTTAATGAATCATGGAAGATTCTGTATGGTGCAATGACGGAAGCATGCTTAACTGAAAGACTTAATAGTCAAACAGATACGTAAGTAGGGCATAGTGACCCCTTGCTATATTATGGAATAGACAGGGATCAATTGATAAAAGTTACGCTGGGGATAACAGCCTAATAGCCAGCGAGAGTACACATTGTCCTGGCTGTTTGGGACCTCGATGTCGACTTAATTTATCCTCCAGGGGCAAAACCTTGGAAGGGTTCGGCTGTTCGCCGATTAAAAAATTACATGAGTTGGGTTTAATACGACGTGAGTCAGTATGGTCCCTATCCTTTTGAGGGACAAATAGTAAAAAGGGGTAGACCTTCTAGTACGAAAGGACCAATAGGCTGTGTTTCTCTAGTGTACCAATTGTAATATAAAAATTATTAGGTAAAGTTAATTATTAACTTAATCAAATAATAAAACTTTGCATAGTTGGGTAGCCACAAACATATTAGATAATTACTGAAAGTATATCAAGTTCGAATCTATCCCCTAGATACTATCAAATAAAATTCTCTTTGAAAACTATCACGAATGGTTATTATTACTTTCCTAATTCTAATCATTTCTTGTAATCGGTATAAAATATATATACTACAGTTTTATACTATAGTTATTCTATATTGATAGAAAGTATTATAATATATATGTATATTAGTATATTTTACAATATTAATTATTAATATTGTACTAATACACAAAGAGATTAAAATTTTATAAATAAAGAAATAGATCATTTCTTAGATAGGATGCAAATGAATTGATTGTAAAATCGTAAGTTTAGCATTACTAATTTTTAAAATAGACTTGATGTTTTAGGTTGTCAAAAAAATCAAAAATAAACAAATATTTTTTATATAAATATTATTATTAAATAGAGATATATAAAACATATTTCTATTGAAATGAAATATAAACTATTTTAAAATAGTTTGTATATTTATATAATAAAGTAAGAAGAATTTTCTTACTATTTTTATATTAAAAGGAACAAATAATTTATTATTCGATTTTATTAAAAAAAGAATTTAAAATTTTTAATAAAAGAATTGATTAAGATAAATCTTAGTAATACCTAATTTATTTAAATTAAATAAATTAAATAATTATAGGTAGGATACTCAGTATAATGAAACTGTAAAATAAACTAAGACTGATTAATTTTTAAATAAATTTTTAAACAAACAATGTTACAAAACATATCAATTTTTAATACTTTATATAGTGATGCTCCTCAACCTTGGCAAATTGGATTCCAAGATTCTGCTTCACCAGCCTTTACAGGTATTGTTGATTTACATAATTCTATTTTCTTTTATTTAATTGTTATTTGTGTAGGAGTTTTCTGGGCTTTAGGATCTATAGTTTACTACTATAGTTATAATAATTCACCTATTGTACATAAATATCTTAACCATGGAACATTAATAGAATTAATCTGGACTATTACACCAGCTTTAATCTTAACAATAATAGCCTTTCCTAGTTTTAGATTATTATATTTATTAGATGAAGTTACTTCACCTACTATAACTATAAAAGTAGTAGGTCACCAATGGTATTGGTCTTATGAATATAGTGACTATGTAACAGAAAGTGGTCAATCTATTGAATTTGATTCTTATATGATTCCTGAATCAGATTTAGAAATGGGTCAATTTAGATTATTAGATGTTGATAATAAAATGATTATACCTGTAGATTGCCACATTAGATTAATTGTTACAGGTGCAGATGTAATCCATAGTTTTGCTGTACCATCATTAGGAATAAAAATTGATGCTACACCAGGTAGATTAAATCAATGTTCTATCTTAGCTGAAAGAACAGGTACTTTTTACGGGCAATGCTCAGAAATTTGTGGAACATGGCATGGGTTTATGCCTATAGCTGTAGAAGCAGTTTCAGTACAAGATTACTTAGCTTGGGTAGATTCAATGTAATGAAGATAATTTATAAATTAATTCTAGATATTAATAAAATTAAAAAAATAATAGCAATTTGCCCCCTCCTATTCATTAAATTAATTTTATCAGATCATAATTTAATAAGGTCTTACATAAGATAAATAAGTAATATTTTTCATGTATAATGATCTATCTTTATCTTATTTGATGTATCTTCTATTTAGAAAAATTTTATATTAAAATTATAATATAATAACTTATTAGTTATTAAAAGAGACATTGTATTCTTTATAAATTAATTAAGGGGAAATCTGATAATTGGTAATCAACTGTACTTGCACTACTGTAATGATAGTTCGAGTCTATCTTTCTCCATTTATATTATTATAGAATTTTATAAGCTTCGGTTGCTTAAGGGTTAAAGCGTTCGTCTGAAGATCGAAATACAGTGGTTCAACTCCATTCCGAGGCATTTAAATTTAGTTATCTTATAAGATAGCAGCCTGAATAGTTTAATTGGTAAAATAACTTACTTGTAATAAGTCGATGGCGGTTCAAGTCCACCTTTAGGCATATTAATAAATAATAAAAGAGTAATATATATAGAAATATAGTAAATTTAATCTAAGTTGTTTTAATGTTTTGTTCATGAGTTATAGTATAATTGGCAAAACGTCTTCCTTTGGCGAAGAATTTCCTCGTTCGAATCGGGGTAACTCAAGATAGAGTTATACTCTTAGATTTAATTTTAATCTATTAATTTATGTCTCTTCCTTAAGTTGAAAGTATTTAAGTTGGAAGTATAACTCAAAAGGTAGAGTGTTTCACTTTTAATGAAAAGGTTGAGAGTTCGAATCTCTTTACTTCCTTTTTAATAAATATTATTGGAATTGATATACTTTTTTATTTATATATATATATTTTTAGTAAATAAATCTATAAATTTAAGAGCATAGTATAATTGGTAATATAGTGATCTCCAAAATCGTTGTTAGGTGTTCGAGTCGCCTTGCTCTTGTTTAATCAATTTTATTAGTTAGAAAAATAGATATTAAAATTAAAAAGGGTCCTTAGCTTAAATAGGTAGAGTTTCTAATTGTCGCTTAGTAAGGTACCAGTTCGAATCTGGTAGGACTCGAAAATAAAAATTTTCACTATCTAATATGATACTAATTGAAAATTTAACTAATTAAAAGAGTAATATTATTTAAATTATAATATACGTCAGACACTATCTTTAAATTATATAATTTATAATACTTATGTTAGCTGCTGCAAAATTCATCGGTGCTGGATTAGCTTGCTCAGGTTTAATTGGTGCCGGATTAGGTATCGGACAAATCTTTGCCTCATTAATCGCTTCTACAGCTAGAAACCCTCAATTAAGAGGACAATTATTCGGTTACGCAATTTTAGGATTCGCCTTAGCCGAAGCTACAGGTTTATTCTCATTAATGATTGCTTTCTTATTATTATACTCATAATTTATTATAATTATTAATAAATATAATTATAGTTTAATTTATTACCCCCTCCGTAAACATAATAATAAAATAT
The DNA here is from genome assembly GCA_038094535.1 of Tubosaeta aff. alveolata. NCBI lineage: Eukaryota > Fungi > Basidiomycota > Agaricomycetes > Boletales > Boletaceae > Tubosaeta > Tubosaeta aff. alveolata. The sequence goes on from JBBPUG010000157.1 coordinate 24,199, forward strand.
ACTTAAAAGAGTAACAATAGTTTATATGTAACGAGTATAGTTAAGTTGGTATAACCTCTACCTTCCAAGTAGATGTGATCAGTTCAAGTCTGATTACTCGTATTAGACAAACAACCTCATTAAGGATAAATTTGTAATTATAGACTTTTCTCTAATTTACATATTTTCTAATCCAGGTATTAAATATGTAAAATTTTGGATTGTGTTTTTAGATAAAGACGCAAATGCTATTAAGCCATCTTTTTTCACTAAGGATAATATTAATAAATTTGAAAGAAATAGACACTGGTATTTAAATTATTTAACTAGAAAATTAGTTAATGTAACTTTTTCTAATCAAAAAACCTTATGTAATGTTTCTAATTTCACAATCATAATCAAATTCTAAAAGAGATATATGTAATATATCTATTAGTGGTATTTATTCCATAGCCTATTTATATAAAAAATAAGATGTCAAGAGAAATAAAAACACGTTTTCTTAATATAGAGGAAATTGTAGATATTATCTATGATGATTTATTGACTAATAAGTCTCATGTAAAATTTATTAAAATTTGGATTAAGTTTTATGACAAAGATAATAATATGACAACTCCGTATTTTTACTTTAAAACAAAGAAATATGATTCTAGATATAGACTCTTTAACTATTTACGTCGGATCGTATAAAAGATTTAGAGAGGAAGATATAAAATCAGATATTGCTTTATACGTGATTAATATCGATATTGTAATTTAATCTCCAATTAAAATGGTTAATTCCATAGTAAATGGGTTTCTTCCACAGTCTTTATTCCAATAAAATGAAAACTTTATTATTAGCATTTTTTTGTTAATTTCTTCACTAAACCTAAACCTATATCAATATACTTTTGTTTTTCTGCGAACATATATTTATTTTTATGGTCTTTCATCCTAAAGGATAAATATGGTATAATACTTATTATATACTTTTTTTATCCTATTTATAATAGTATTCAATCTGTGGTATAAATTTTGTAGAGAATGTGATTTTAAATTTCAAACAAAACAAGATTTAATTATGTTTATTATTATGAATTTATTTATTGCATATCACATATGAATTTATTCTATTATAGTTTTAAGTTTAATTTTGCCAGATACTTCTATTCTTGATAATTTTACAAACTTGTTTAGAAGTTATTTTATTTATCAAATTAACTGTGATCCAGATATTACTACAAATATGTTAGAATTAGCAACTATTGAAGAAATTTACGACGAATTTGAATATTTGTTTGTAGATCCTAATATGATAAACTATTACAGAGATAATCTGGAATCTGGTTCATTACATGAATCTGTAGATATTGTAGATTATTATTATACAAATCTTAATGATAATATAATAAATAATAAGACTTCTTTTTCATTAGAAGATAATATTAATAAATCCAGATTTTCTTTAAATACGGTCGAGATAGTTGATAATAGTTCTGTAAATAGAAATATATTTACTAGAATAATTTCATCTATACTATCCTTTTTTAAAAAGTAATATTTTAAACACCCCTCCTAATATAAGCGGTATAATCCCGTGTGACTAAAATATATAATGAAAAATTTAACTTAATTTATTCCAATATAAATTAGATAAAGGAATATTAGATTTTTCTATTATATCTGAATGTTTAGATAAATTCTTTAAAGATATAATGAATCCTTTATCTAATACTCAATTCGTTACATTCCAATTAGTTTAGAAATTCTCAGATAACTCTTTTAGAACTTTAGGTTATCTTAATAAAATCAATTTTATTGATTTAGATAATTTAAAAGACAATTTATTATTCTTTCACAAAAATGACTACGATCAATATAATGAAGCTTTTCAAGAATCTATTGCTATTTACATTAAATACAGATATTAGATATGTCTAAATCTGAACATAAATCTTTAATTGTTGATATTAGAAATAATAAAAAGGTGATTTCTACTCATTGAATTAATAAAGTACAAATTCCTTCGATGTTTGATACAAAGAAATGGGGAATTTTAGAAAACAAATATACTATTGGTGATATTACTAAATATTCAATTATAAGAGCTAATTACAGATATGACATTTTACAATCTTTCTCATCTAGAAATGTAGAAATTTTTAATAAAAATAATAAATTACTAATATAATTTATTGATAAATTTCTTAAGGATAATTACTTTATTAGAACTATTAAAGATACTCATTATCATTTCAAAAATGACAAACTAGTTTTGATGGGATATTCCTATTAAAACTATTAGCAACTATTAATAATACTAAATTAAATCCAATAATTAAGGATGATAAAATGATTGCTTTAACCATAAAATATGGTAATAATTGTAAAATGACATTTCATGATTCTATGTTATTATTACCTTCATCATTAGATAAATTATCTAAATCATTTAATGTTGATAATAAAAAAGCTATCTTTCCAATTAAAAATTTAATTTACATTATAAAGGATTTGTACCTAATATTAGATATTTCAAAGATATTAGTATTGAAGAATATAATGATTATATTCTTGAAAGAAATAATATCTGGGATTTCAAAACAGAATTATTAAAATATAATATGATTGATTGTATTGCTTTATATTTCATATAATTAAATTTAACGGTTTAATATATGAAAAATTCTCTTTAAATGCCTTTAATTATCCTACATTACCTTCATTAGCCTTTGCCATTTATAGATCTTCATTCATGAATAATTACAAAATCCCTAAAATTGGTGGTAAAATGTTACACGATATTAAACAATCTTATACAGGAGGTTCAACCGAAATGTTTATTCCATATGGTAAAGATTTATACCATTATGATATTAATTCCTTATATCCAACTAGTATGTTTAAATTTGATATGCCTATTGGTAATATCAAACAATTTACAGGAAATGTATTAGAAATTATGGATAAACCATTTGGATTCTTTAAAGTTAAAGTTACATCTCCAAAACATTTAGTTAATCCCATATTACAAATTAGATATAATAATAGAACAGTTTCACCTTTAGGAAGTTGGACAGGTTGGTATTTCAGTGAAGAATTATCTAATGCTGAAAATTATGGATACAAATTTTAAATCTTAGAAGGATATTTATTCGAAAAGGAAAATATCTTTAAAGAATATGTATCTGTATTACACCAAATGAAACAATCTTCTGAAAATTCAAGTCCATTATATTTAATTGCTAAATTATTAATGAATTCTTTATATGGTAAATTTGGTATGAGTGATGATTTAGCCACTCATAAAATAGTTAATACTGATAAATTAGATAAAATTATTGATTCTAAAACTAAAGTCACTTCTACCGAATTGGATGATGATTTATTCTTAGTTAGTTATCATGATCAAATTGATGATAAATTAATTGATAATTACACTGAATTTGAAATATCTATAGGAGTAGCTTCTGCTATTACTGCATATTCAAGGCTCATTATGACTCAATTCAAAAATTTACCTAATAATCAAATGTTCTATACCGATACAGATTCAGCTGTAATGGAAAAACCGTTAGATGATTCTTTAGTTGGTAAACATTTAGGACAAATGGTACATGAAAAAACTTATAAAGAATTTGTAGCTTTAGCACCCAAAGTTTACGGTGGAATCTTAAATAATGATAAAGAAATTACAAAAGTTAAAGGATTTAAAAATCATATTTCTTTTGATGATTTAAAATCATTATTAGAAGAAAATAAATCATTGGAGTTACAACAAACTAAATGGTTTAGATTTATTGATAAAGGTTCAATTTCTATTAAAAATCAAGTATACACTCTAGTTGCTACAGCTAATAAGAGAAAATTAGTTTATAAAAAGAATAAATTAATTGGAACTGAAGCCTTTGTTATAGATTCTTATGAATACTAGATTTAGTACACCCATCCTTTAATCTTTTTTTATTTAAAAAGTAAATCAAAAGTATTATATAATTAAGATATTTATAAATTCTTTACCGAAAAAAGGAATTGAACCTTTGTTTTACCATCATGAAGGGTACGTTCTACCGTTAAACTATTTCAGTTTTAATAAAAATAAATATAAGTATTATTTATTTATTTTTATTGAGTTAGAATAAGTATCTATAAGACAGTTTTTGTTAATATAAGTTTTTTCTGATTAATCTAAAATATAATTTATAATTATTGTTAATACTTGGTTAAATAAAGGGTTTTCCATTTTCACAATTTAAATTTTGCATAGATATAAATTAACAAACTCTAGTGTTAGATTTTATATTCTTATAATTTAATTTAAAATTTTCTCTAAGAATTCCATCAAATTACTTTGTATTTTGCACTAAAACTTTATTTATTTAAACTAATAATATTAAAATTATTAATCTATACCTTGAACTTTCCTAAATTTATCTTGCGTATTATTAAATACTTAAAATACTAAGTAAGCTAATAATAAACAATTAAGTTTAAATCCCAGTTTTAGATTTCTGAACTCTCTTTTAAATTCGTAATTAATAATTTTTCATTTTATGAAAAATATTAGAAATAAGATAAATATTCGAAGGGGTGAAATAATAAAATATAAGATTAGTGTAATTCGATAGCGTCTTTAATATAAGAACAAACTAAAAGAACGAATACATAAGCTTGGATAAATGATACGGCTAATTCTAATCCAGTAATAGCTAAGAATAAAGCAAAAGGTAATAAAGTTAATACGAATATTATTAATCCACCTGAGAACATTTTAAATAAGAATGTTGATAAGATTTTTAATAATGTATGACCAGCTACCATATTTGCAAATAATCTTATTCCTAATGAGAAAGCTCTAGCTAAATAACTAATTAATTCGATTAAAACTAATAAAGGAACTAAAGCTAAAGGTGTACCAGAAGGAATAAAGAATGAGAAAAAGTGAATTTTATGAATAGATAAACCTAAAATAGTAACACCAATTAATATAGTAAATGATAATCCTATTGAAACTATTATTGATGTAGTTATAGTAAATGTATAAGGAATATTACCTACTAAATTTGAACATAAAATAAATAAGAATAAAGAATAGATAAAAGGTAAATATACTTCTCTACCTATTTGATCTCTTACAATAGTATTAATACTTGCAAATAAACTTTCTAATAAGATACTTTCTTTATTTGGTATTAATTTCATTTTTTTATTAAAGTTTAAATTAGTTTTCTCTTTCCCACTATTCTGATGTAAAAATAAAATAAGTGATAATACTAATACTGTAAATAAAGCTGAATTTGTAAGAGTAAAATTTGTATTAAAAAATAAAGGTGAATTGTAACTAGCTAAACTAACTACTTCAAATTGTTCTAATGGAGAATTTATAAATAAATTATTTATGTTATTTAAAACCATTGTTGTTTATATATTTATATTGTTTGTATTGTGTGCTTAGTTTTAAAACACTTAATCTATATGAAAATTAATAAATTATGATTAAGATACTTATTCTTTTACTTAAGGTAATTTATAATTACTTAACAATTATTTAATTCTTCCTATTCTATAAAATTATATAAACCTAGATAAAAATTATTAATAATAAAAAGTTAACTAATTTATTTCTATTTAAGAGATGTATTTCCTTATTTTTCTTAAATTAACCTAATTTAAATCAACAATTTTTAATTAAGTTATAATATAAAATAGAAAACTTTAATATTATAACTAATATTATGTATATATTATATATTAATATTATTTAAGGAGGGATTTTTAAATATTCAATTTGAGTTATTGATTTTTTAAGAAAAGGTTATTCAACTTAAGTTCTCAAGTTAACTTAACTATTAACTAAATTTATGTTCTGAGTGTATCTAAACATTAGAATTTAGACTTTCTTGATATAAATATAGTAGCTACCATTGCTAATAATAACAATATACTACAAATTAATAATAAAGCTGCACCATATGTATATAAATTATGTCCTATAGCTTCAATATGTAAAAAGTTAGTAATAGAAATATCAGCAATAGAAGGGTTAAATACAGTTAATACATTAACTAAATATGATTTATTAACTGTTAAGAATAAACTATTAATAATATTAGTAAAATCAAAGAACATAGAAATAATATTAACATTATTAATTTGGAAAGGTACTACAGTAAATAATATATAAATAAATAAAGAACCTATAGCTAATGCTAAAGGGAAATTTTGTGTATATTGAGATCCTGTTTCTAAAATATCTGTTAATTTTATGTTAATCATCATTATAACAAATAAGAATAATACAGTTATAGCTCCAACATATAATAAAATATATGAGATACCAATAAATTCTACACCTAACAAGATTAAATAACCTGCAACATTAAAGAAAACTGAGATTAAAAATATAACAGCTAACACAGGATTAGTAGAAGTTATAACCAATAAGCTAGAAAGAATAGTACCAAAAGCTAAAATGTTTAATAATAAATTTTTCATATATATATGTATTTTTTTTGCCTACGTTTTACTGTTCGTAATAATAACAAATATTACAACTAAAGGCTGAATTCATTAAATATTAGTATTTTCTACTAATACTTAAGCAGGTTTTACCTAGAATTTGTGACCTTAATTTTAAAATAGTTTTTAAATAAAGGCAGAGTTCTTAATGAACAAAAATCAAAAACAAAACGAAAATATTAAAGTATAAATTAAAGACTTTAATAAATACATTAATTTACGTACTTATAAATATGAGATTTATAAGCATTTAATCGCTATTACTTGCGAATAAGTAGAATTATAAGGGATTAATAGCTAATTTAAATTCTCTAAGATAAAAATACGATTAAATTTAATATAGATAATGCATAGTAATATAATTTATTATAGTTAAATAAGAAATTATTTCCTTATTTCAAAAAATTACTTAAATATAATCCTGTAGATACAGATATACTAAATGATCCTCTTCTATTTTTATTTGAAAATCTAGCTGTTTCAACCAATACTGCTTTTTTTCTTGCTAAACTTCCAATTTTTTCAGTTTTTACTGTTTTTCTTGGTACTATTTTTTGAGTTGGAAATCTTCCTGCAAATTTAATAGTTAATCCTGTTAAATAACCTGGTATAACTGAAAATCTTTTTCTTTGAATATTAGCAGTAGGTTTAGTAATTAAAGCAGATTTATATATTTTACTTAATAATCTTCTAATTTTAATATTTTCAGAGAAATAAGATAATAAATTTGCAATAATATTAGGATCATAAAAAGGATAATGTAATCTAATTAATTCTAATTGTACAGGTTTATTAAAAATTTTACTTAATAATTGAGAAAGAATCTTTAATTTCTGATTATAAATATTTAAGAACATAGAATTATTCTGTAATTTATCAAAATTATTATCCTCAGAATAATGAATAGGTTTATTATTATTATTAAATGTGTTATTAAATAATCTTATTATTATTTTTTGAGCTTTCTCATCAGACATTTCTAAGGATTCATTTCTTTTTATTATTGAGTTAATTAATTTTGAAATTTGTTTTGATGGCATAGTAAAATTTTTTATTACTTCTTTTTGATCATTAAAACTTAATTTATTAAATAATTTTATTATTTTTTGCTTATTATTTAAATAGGTTGATTTAAATGCTTTAGAAATTTCTTTTTTTGCATTATCGTCTAATTTATTCATTATTGAATAAATTATATAATTACTCCATTTTGCTTTCATATGTTTAGATAATTTAACATCAGGATAAAAAAATAATTGAATAAATATTTTATCGTTTACATAAGATATTCTAGGTTGACTAATTAAACATTGCATTGAAATAAAGGCTGAATGTAATAAAGTATATATATTTTTTATTAATCTGGTGTTACTTAAATTAAACTTATATAAATTATTTTTACTTGCAGCTAAATCAGGATAATATTTACTGATTAATCTTAAATAATTAATATTTTTAATATTACTATTAGAATTATTATTAACTAATAAATTTAAAGGAAATTTTATATTATTAAATGTATTATTTTCAATATATTTATTTATCACATTATCATTAATTTGACCTATATTATTAGTTTTTATTATTTTAGATTGTGTGCTTAATTGTTCTTTTGTTTCATTTACTAAATCTAAAGTATTACTTAATTTTTGGTAATTTTTTATTTGTTTACTAAAAACTTGTAAACTTTTTAGTTTTCTTCTGAAAATCATCATTTTTGTTTTAGAGCTATTTTTAAATAAACTATTAAAATTACTTACTACATATGAAGGATTATATTCTGTTCCTTTATATTTTGGATCCGTAGACATTGATAAAGATAATTTTTGTTTTAAACTTGAATAGAATAAAGGTATTAATTTCCCCATTTTTCTTTGATTATTTTCCAATTTATATGTTTGCTAAAATTTTAAGTTATTTTATTAACTTATTTAAATATATTCGAAAGAATATAAATAAAGTGGTTATTTCATTCAATAAAACGTTACATATTTTATACACTTTATTTACTTATTTAATAATCCATTAAATACTATAGATATAATGTTAATATAAGGGATACTATACAATATAAAAATTATTAAAATGAAAGCTGAAAGAATAAATTTTACTAAATTTATAGTATTGAATATAATTATTTTATATTAATATATATTTGTATCCTTAATATAATTTTAATATATTGGCAGCTCATACTTTTATATTAATCTAATTTGTTTAGATAGAAGATAAATAAGTATAAACCATTTTCAATAATAGACTTGTTTAATTAAATTAATCTTTTTAATAGTTATTATTTAATTCCTAATAAATAAGGAGGGGTGAACTAAACAAAAAGGATAAAAATAAAGTTATTATCATACTGATAATTATATAATTTTATTTGATTAAATATCATATAATATACAATTGCATTAAGTATTATATAATATAGTTGATACTGAAATATGTATTGATTCTAATATTACATTAGGGTATATACCTAATAATATTGTAGGTATTAATAAAGAAATTAAAATAATAAATTCTCTTCTAGTAATATCTAATATAATAGCCTTCTTCATATTAGGTGAATAAGTTCCATATGATAATCTATTATATAAAAATATTGAATAACATGCAGATAATACTATTCCAGTTGCACCTAATGCGGAAATTATTGGATTAACTTCCCATATACCAATTAAAGATAATTGTTCTCCTAAGAAATTTAAACTTAAAGGTATACCAGTGTTACATAATGTAAATATAAAGAATAAAATAGTGAAAATAGGCATATAAGTAGCTAAACCTCTAATATTTTTAATTATTCTATCACCTATTCTATCATAAATAACTCCACCTACACAAATGAATAAAGCTGGCGAAACAAAACCGTGAGCTAAGGCTAATAAAATAGCACCTTCAATACCTTGGATATTATTAGAAAATAAACCTAAAATAACTACACTCATATGAGCAATACTTGAATAAGCAATAAGAGTTTTAGTATCTTGTTGAACAATTGTTGTTAAAGATGCATAAATTAAAGTTATAATAGCTATAGTATGAACTAAAGGGCCAAAATAATTTGTAGCATCAGGTAAGAAATTGATTAATATTCTGATATAACCATATGTAGCAAATTTTAATATAGTAGCAGCTAATAAAATAGATCCAGCTAAAGGGCTGTCGGCATGAGCTCTATAAAGCCAACCTGTGAAAGGCCATAAAGGAGTTTTTATAGCAAAAGCTAAGAAAAAGGCTAACCATAAAATTTTTTGTGCTTCAGCATTAATTTCTACTAATGATAATAATTGGAAATCAGTAGTACCAGCTAAGTTAAAAATTTGTAAAATAGCTAATAACATAAATAAAGATCCAAATAATGTATATAAGAAAAATAAATTAGCTGATCTAAATCTAAATTCTCCTGATCCATAAACAATTATTATTATAAATAATATAGGTAATACACTTTCAAAGAATATATAAAATAATAATAAATCTAATACTAAAAATAAAGCTAATTGTAAAGTTTCTAAAATTAAGAAAGAAATTAAAAAGAATTTCAAATAAGAATATTCCTTTATATTATAAGCATTAGAAATGATAGCTATTGGAGTAATGAAAGTAGTTAATAATACAAAATATAAAGATATTCCATCAACACCAAAATTTAAATGTCCAAATGTTAGGTTCTCAAATTCAGAAACAAATTGAAATTGAGTTGTATTAGAATCGAAATTTAACCATAAGAAGAAAGAAATTAATAAATTAATTAAAGAAGTCGAAATAGCGATAGATCTCATTTTAGAAGGATAATTAAGATCATTTTTTTGGATAGCTAAAATAAAAATAGAACCTATTAAGGGTGTAATCAATAATGTGGTTATCATAATTATTTTCTTTATTTGTTATTTTATTTTGTTGTGTGTTATTAGTTCCTAAAATTAGATTTTAATTTTTATGTGTATTTTCTGATAAACTTGGTAATAAAGAAAAGATCAATGCCGAGATATAGATTACAATTAATCTATATTCTGATATTATGTAGGTATCGAACAATAAAGGTGTGAATACTAAGAAAACTAATGATAATATACCAATAGTAATATATAAAGAATACGTAGTAATAACTCCAGTATCTAATTTAGCAATATTCTCAGCTGTATCTTCTAATACAGAAGCTAAACCATAAGGACCTAATAATTCAATTACTCCTCTATCTAATACTTTAGATAAAGTATTACCAGCTAATAGTCCTGCAGAAATAAAATAATAATTGTAAATTACATCAAAGAAATATTTTCCGTTAAGGAAAGTATAAATTTTTTTACCGAAAGCAGAATCAGTTAAATTAATTATAAAATTAGGGTAAACGTGATATAAGAATATAGCACTAGTAGCACCTAATACAGATAAAAAAGTTGGTAATAATTTAATTATTAAAGGTAAAGTAAATTCAGCTTCAATAATTGAGATATTGTTAGGATTTATAAAAATAGAATTAGCAAAGAAATCAGAACCTACTCCGACAAATAAATCAGAGAAAACAAATCCAAAGAATATACTAAATAAAGCTAAAATAAAAAGAGGTATAATTACAGCAAAGTTAGATTCATGAGAATTTAAATAAGAATTTTTTATACCATTTGGAACAGTTAAGAATACTAAACTTATTAATCTAAATGAATAAAAAGCTGTTAATCCTGCTGTTAAACTACCTAAAATATAAGCATAAATTCCTGAAAAACTGTATTGGCCGTAAGCTAATTCTATTATTAAATCTTTACTATAGAAACCTGTTAACCAAGGAGTAGCTAATAATGATAAAGATCCAACTAACATAACTGTATAAGAAAATGGCAAGAATTTAATTAAACCTCCCATTTTTCTAATATCTTGTTCATCAGCGAAACTATGTATTACTGCCCCTGCTCCTAAGAATAATAATGCTTTAAAGAAAGCATGGTTAACTACATGCATTAAAGCTACATTATATTGACTTAAACCTACAGCCATTACCATATAACCTAATTGAGATATTGTACTGAAAGCAATTATTCTTTTTAAATCATTTTGTACTAAACCACAAGTAGCGGCAAAGAAAGCTGTACTTGCTCCAATTAAAGTTATAACTAATAAAGCAGTAGGACTAAATTCTAATATAGCTGAAGATCTAATTAATAAATATAAACCAGCTGTAACTAGAGTAGCTGCATGTAATAAAGCACTAACTGGAGTAGGAGCTTCCATAGAACCAGGTAACCAAGAATGTAATGGAATTTGAGCAGACTTAGCCATAGCTCCCATTAATAATAATAAACTTATTACAGTTATAGCTGTTTCATTCATAAAAGGTGCTAAACTAAAAATTGTTGAATAGTCCACAGATCCAAATAAAGCAAATAATGCAAAGAATCCTATACTTAATCCCATATCTCCTACTCTATTCATAGTTAAAGCTAATATAGCAGCTTTATTGGCTTGAATTCTAGTAAAATAATAGTTAATTAATAAATAAGAAACTACACCAATACCTTCCCAACCTATGAACATCACAAAATAGTTAGCTCCAGAAACTAATAATAACATGAAAAAAGTGAATAAAGATAAGTAAGAAAAGAATCTTTGATTATGAGGATCTTCAGCTAAATAAGAAGTAGTATAAATATGAATTAATGTAGATATATATAATACTGGAATAAACATAGATACAGTTAATTGATCAAACAAGAATTCCCATGAAATAGACATAAACTCGGAATCTATCCAATTAAATAGATAGATTGATACAGGTGAGCCACATATACCTACTTCATAAAATGCTATAGTAGCTAATAAAGAAGAAAAAGATAAACAAGTACATGTAATAATATGAGATCCAGTTATACCTATTTTTCTACCCATAAAACCAGATACAAAAGACGCTAATAAAGGTAAAATTAAAATTGATAAATACATTAAAATTTTAAGATCTTATAGAAATATTTCCTCTTAATCTATAAAAAGCAACTAAAATACTTAAACCTATTACTGATTCAGCTCCAGCTATTGAGATAATATAAATACTAAATGTTTGTCCTATATTATCATCAAATCCAAAAGAACTAATTAAAACTAATAAAGTAACAGCAAGAAGCATAATTTCTATAGCAATAATCATTAAGATTATATTTTTTCTATTTAAAATAAATCCTAAAATACCGATTAAAAATAATAATATTGATAGATTCATAAGTTTTAAAATAAAAAGCTTTATTACCCTTAAGGACATTTAATAAATCTAATTATTTATTTAAATAATTTTATATTTACATATTTAATTACTTTAATAAACAATTGAAAAAGTAAATTACTAATAATTAATTAAAAAATTAGATAAATACTTTTTAGTTAAAATAAGCTATTAAGTTTACTTATTTAAAGGATGGGGAAGGTGATTAAAATAAAATAAAATAGATAAATGTAATATTATGTAAACTGTATCTAATAAGAGGTAATTAATATTATTTGTATTATTTACAAATTATTTATAATCCTCCCCAGTAATATACAGCTATAAATAAGAATAACCATACTATATCTACAAAATGCCAATATAATATAGCAGATTCACAACCTTGATGATGAGTATTTGTTGTTTGATAATTTATTGTTCTAATTAATTGTACTACGATAAAAATAGTTCCTACCATTACATGAATACCATGTAAACCTGTAGAACAGAAGAAAGCACTTCCAAACACTGAATCTGAGATTGAGAATGATGAATTTGCATACTCTAAATATTGTAAATAAGTGAAAAGAACAGCAAATAAAACAGTTAATTCTAATCCTCTTAAAGTATCTTTTCTGTTTCCATTAATTAATGCATGATGTCCATAAGTAACAAAAGCACCTGAAGATACTAATAATATTGTATTTAATAATGGTATAGCAAAAGGATTTAATGGTGTTATACCTTGAGGTGGCCATACTCCTCCTATTTCAATAGCAGGAGATAAACTAGCATGGAAGAAAGCCCAAAATATACTTAAGAAAGCAAATACTTCACTAACAACAAAAAGTAAGAATCCTATTTCTAATCCTTTTTTAACTTGTTTTGTATGATGTCCTCCTAAAGCTGCTTCATTAGCTACATCTCTAAACCAGAAAGCCATACCTCCTAAAGTTAAGATAAATCCTAATTCTAATATAAGATCTCCAGAATAGTAACCTTGCATATACATTACTGCACCAATAGTTAAATTTAATAAAGCAAAACTTAATACTATAGGCCAGGGAGACATTTCTACTAAATGATAAGGGAAAAATTGAAAATTATGTAATTTAATCATGATAAATAAAAAAAAATTTGACCGAAATTATAAATTAATGATAAAAAACATCCTACGAATATTTCAAACAGAAAATATAACTATAAACGCATTATAAAGTTATTTCTTTTTTTTTTTTCTGTAGAAATTAATAATAATATTATTATTAATTTGACACGAAGTTAACTAACAATATTTTATATATAATATATATATATATATTATTATTTAAATAAAACACATTCTTATTTATTATGTTTTTAGTAGATTGCTAAAGAATATAATATTGTTGTTATTATATCACCCTTTTACTTTAACTTTTTTTTAGGTAATTTGGAGGGGTTATATATAAGATCTTTTTACATCTTATTATGAGATAAGAAATATGGGGTTTATAACTATTTATATCTTTATTCAGTTGCTATATCTATTAAAGTATTTTCAACTAAACCTATAATAGGTACAATTATTACAAACCAAGCAAAATAGAAGAATGTTGATACTTGTCCAATAAATACAAAAGGTTCGTTTGGGTGTTGAGCTCCAATCCACATTAAGATGAAGAAATTAAAAACAAAAAACCAGAAAGCTATTTTCATAGCAGGTCTAAATTGGCTACCTCTTTGTCTTGAAACATCTACAATAGGTAATATTAATAAGATAAATAATGAACCAAACATAGCTAATACTCCTAATAATTTATTAGGTATTGATCTTAAAATAG
>JBBPUG010000158.1:0-38694 GCA_038094535.1 Tubosaeta aff. alveolata
TTACCTCATGGTCGTAGTTGTGGTGAGAGGATGGACTCGCCGAGGTCACCCTCACGCCCTTTGTTCTTAGTGGTTCGAGGGCAGGGAACTTGGCGAAATTTGTCGGAACTTGGCGGAACTTGAAGGGGAGGTCACGTGAATTCTGAACCCGCGTGCACGTGACTTGTTAGTCCCACGTGCACGAAGTTCAAACTTTGCCTCTACGAGGCCAAAGGCGCAACCGCGTGTCCGGCACCAGTTCGACAGCAAGGAAGGTGGGCGCATCGCCCACACACTCTGACGGCGATGACGACGAGGTGGTGGGTGATATTCCCACCACAGCTACTGTACTGACCTTCGACGACATGCCAACTCCATCTACCCAGGCGCCGTCCTCGATTAACCTACCGCGACATGCCAACCCCATCTACCCAAACGCCGTCCTCGATTACTCTAGGGACGACACGGCGAGGGCGAAGCAGGTACGTGCGCCCGCCGCTACCACCATCACGTTGACGAGACACCTAGAACGAGGCGGGGGCGGCATGTCCACGAACGACGACGATGACGGCAAAGGCTACGCAATGGCGCGCCCCCACAACGGCACCGACGACGACGACAGCAAAGGCGACGCAATGGTGCACCACCACAATGGTACCGACGATAACCACGGAATGGCGACGCAAGGGCGTGCCCCCACAACGGCACCGACAACGAGCAAGCGAGAGCGACGCCCAGGTAGGCGGCGCATAGGTTTGTGCCCCACCCCCATTACTACCGTGTTGACGAGGTCGAACGGCGACGCCAGGGCATACCCACCACGCTGACGACAAGGGGAGCTGGTGCGATGCGACTGCGTACATTACTTGTATGATTACTTGTAGCGTACTTATAGCATACTTAAACTTTACTTATTGCTCGGCAATCAATAAGTAATGCAATGAGTAGTAAATAAGTATGTGAGTGTTGAATAAGTAATCATCTAATTTCCTGATGGCCTACCCGAAAAGTAGCGCTCTGCCATGCATACGAAAAAGTAGCGCTGGGCCCCACGAAGAAAGTAGCGCTCCGCTCCGAAAAGTAGCGCGCTGATTTTTGCTACACTCGGACCCTCATAGATATCGAT
This sequence comes from Tubosaeta aff. alveolata, assembly GCA_038094535.1. NCBI lineage: Eukaryota > Fungi > Basidiomycota > Agaricomycetes > Boletales > Boletaceae > Tubosaeta > Tubosaeta aff. alveolata. Next base: position 1,106 of record JBBPUG010000158.1, read on the forward strand.
ATCCCCGGCGGTAAGTGTTGGCGGTTAGTCGGCGCCGTTTGGATGCATTCGCTGAACCCAGAAGACATTCGCTGCGTGAGAATTTGAAGTTGAGGTATGTTGAAATCGGACAACAAGTCTGAAGATGGGCTATCGCGGGGTGGCCGGATCACGAGCATGCTGCGTATCGAAGATAATCGGTGTCGGTGTCGGGGACAGTCGGTTAGGTATCGGTGTCGACGTCGACGTCGATGTTGGCGTTATAGGTGAGATCAACGACTCCATTGTCGTTCGTTCATCGGCCAAGCTTCAGTCGCTTCGTCGAGGTACTGAGATCCTGGAACAGGGGCGGGCATGCAGATGTCATGCTCTCATAAGTATAAGCATGACGTACCCAAAAGATGTGCATATAGGCCCAAAGGCCTGTGACATGAACTTGAGGATGACCCCAAGCCTAGAGTTGACAGACCAAAACGTCGCAAACCCTCCTGCCCAGTTGAACGATGACATACAGTCCGTCTGTAAGTCCGATCATCTTGGGGACTGGCCTCCATCGCGGCCATGATCGCCTCTCGGGTGAAAATGGCGTAGAGTCTAGATGTCACGTCAAATATAGGACATGTTGAATGTGGTGGCGTCCCTCATCTGTCAGCGCGGAACAACGGTGCTGGATTCAAGAATGGTCTTCAGATATCGATCAATTAGCGTCGCCGGTCCAGGGTCTCCCCAACGCTCGCAGAAAAACCTCGATCTGCTCACGTAAGGTGTGAGCATCGCGAGGTTGGCCTCATTCTTAGCGTCAGAAGTGAGTACATACACAAGTACGCCTGCGGTAAGTGTTGGCGGCTAGTCGGCGCCGTTTGGACGCATTCGCTGAACCCAGAAGACATTTGTCGCGAGAAGTCGAGTGTGTTGAAATCGGACAACGAGTCTGAAGATGATTGCGGGACGGCCGGATCACGGGCACGCTACGTATCGAAGATATCGAGGAGGACGGGGATGGGGATGTGCTGAAAGTGCTACTGCTTAGGGTCAGGAGACCAGGAGAATCGTTGTAATCGTTGTTGGTGTCGGGGACAGTTGGTTAGGTATCGGTGTCGACGTCGAGGTCGGCGTTATGGGTGGGATTAGCGACTCCGTTGTCGTTCGTTCACTGGGGGGAAGCTTCAGTCGCCCAACATCGCTGTCCCTCCTACCTAGCTGAACGATGTGCCATACGAACGTTGATGTGTCGATCACGACAGAGGCATGTGTACGGGTTAACAGCTTCGCATAGTCGTTTACCGTAACGATAGACAGCAGCAACAAACATCCACAATCAGGGTCGAGCCATGACACTTGCTTCTGTCAACTCACTGAGTTCCTTATGGCGTCTTGTTGTGCGATGGAAGTCGTCCAGTGGCTAGAAAGGAAAGTTTTAAATGGCGATTATATAAAACAAAGTAGACGCATCAACGACTCGCCAGAAGGACGTCGCTTCCAGCTCCTCACGCCGTGTACGTAGTACACTCTCGAGTGAGTGTCTAGCCTGACGGAACGTACCACACCTTGAGTGCATATAGGGGTTTCACTGGCAATCCATGACTTTGCTGATCATTGACTCACTGTTGTCGCGTGTGAATACCGGGTGCTCCAGATCAGCCCAACACCCACATCGAAGCAAGGCCTCGGCCACATGGTCCACGTAGAAGAATGCCCCGAGAAGCGAGAGAGAGAGAGGCCCAGAGTGGGGGATGGAGACAAGTTGCAGCTCGTAGAGGCCTCTCTTTTATGGGTTTTGGCGATGCCGATTCTCAGCGGCGGATCATCGATCGTCTATGACGTCAGGGACATGCTCCCGAGGCACATCCAGCCAATCGGCGGACAGCGGAACGGAGAGGATACAACTCCGAGCCCAGCGGAAGCCAACAATATCAACATGTTACGGTGAGTCATGGGCCTCAGGAAGTTCTTGATCAGGCAGTCAGAGTGGGTAGTCCGGTGTGAGCATTACGACTCTTTTTGGTCAAGGAAGGCCCTAGTAGCCTATCTGCTATCAAATACGGTTCCTTCCAGGCCCTTGCGGACGTAGGTGACACCAACTGCCAGTGTACTGTTTATATCTAAATTAGACGCGGTGAACATGATGTGAAGCTACAAATGGTGATGGTGGAGAGACGCCACAGGATTGCCACAGGACGTTATATCTGGTAAACGACTTCGATGCGGGTATACCTGAGTACTACCTCACGAAGAGAACAGGCTCTCGTGCTTAGTATCGGGTGAGTTATCTTGACACTACATGAGATACGGGAATATTCATGAGGGAGCTGGGTTTCTAACCGGGGTCTACGTACGAGGATCGAACGAGCCTCGGACGCGAGATCGATCACTTCGCCTGGGCTCTCCTGGTCTCCGACCGTCGTATGGCAGGCCAGGTATGCAAACTCCGGGATATCGAAGTTGCATTGGATGATATAGCATTCGTCATGGAGAGCGAATCTGGATTCGAACGGTCGCTCCCGGTTCGGAGCATTGGTGACTCGTGAGCGAGACGATCCTTCACTAATGGCAAAGTCACTTCGAACACGAGGTTCGCAGTACGCAACGCAGGTGGGGAAATCGGCACATTACCTTGATTCTCATTGACCGTTCCCCACCCCAAACATAGATGACGTCGTCGAGATCGACAAGATTAGATGGCTCCGGTGTGGTGCAGGCTACTGGGGTTCGAATCCGGGTGTCATGCCTTCGAGTGCGAACTGATAGTTTGGTGACATAGATAAGTCGGATATCAAGTATACTAGGTATAATAAGTAACGACGCAGCGTGAAGGGGGCTAAGCATCAAACCCCACATCAAACCACATCTCGTCCTCAGACGCCTCCTGCGATTCCATAATCCTCCGAGCGAAAGCGGTGGCATCAGCGGGTGAGAACCCGCATTGCTTGATCAGCGTTTTCTTCAGATCACCGTCGTTGAGCTTTTTTCTGTGACGCGGGGATAACCGGGTGCGCAATTTCGACGCTACCCGCCTAAGCCAATTTGTCTTGTCTACCTTCCAAACGCTACCGCTCTGCTCCATGATAAGCTTCCAGATCGTCCCCTTGGATTCCTGATACTTCTCGATGTATTGGTCTTTGCGACCGCGGGTAGCTGTGACGCAAGCATGCCCAAGGAAACTGAGTTGGTATTTGGTGAACGCCTTCTCGTTCTGTCCCCACCACTCCTCCATGTCGTCGTAATCCTCTAGATGCGTAACAGCGACAACGACAGGGGTCTCTGGGCTGCAGAGCACCCGCACGAAGAGGTTGTACGTCTCCTGCATCGAGCTAGAGATACGTCCGGCCTTCATGACGAACACGAGGAGATTGATACCGCCTGACCGCTCGAGTTTAGAAACGAGGGTGTGCGCATTGCATATGGCCTCCAGATACTCCCTTTTCCCGATTTGGGCCTCGTGAAGGCCGGCGGTGTCGTGCAGGGCAAACTCGATGTTGCCGTGAGGCACCTTGTACTCTTTCGACTGGAGCGTGCAGCTCTCTGCGTTATGGGAAGTGCGGGCGCGGTCCTCGCCGGTGATGAGATTAACGAGGGAACTCTTCCCTACCCCAACATCGCCAAAAATGACGACGTTGCGCCGTTCAACGATGCGGGGGTGACACGTATTGCGATCCGAGGATGGCCGTTCGGTGCGGGGACAGAGAGATGAAATGGACGCGGCAGAACCAGAATAAAAACTATTCAGGCGCGATCGCATGGTAGGACGGGGGATGGATACAGGGGAAAGAGTCGACATGTGGAAGAGATACAGTGGTATTATGCAAGTGACTGCGTTCTCATAGGCTGGCTCCGAAGAGTCGACAGTTCGTGAGCCCTTTATGTGTAACAACCCACGCGACGCACATTGACACACCAGACGTCATATCAGATGCGATGCGCTGTTCTAGTTCAGCGATGTTGATCTTGGAACGATATGAAGCTCTGAAGATTCGACGAGCGCCTACCCTGTCAGGGACCATCGATCAAATGATGGATGGGTATTGAGTGGGTAGTTACAGAATGGTGTGCCGCGTGTTGACAATGTACGGCTCATTTACAACGTGCGACACCTTTCATGAACTAACTTGATAATTCAAGCCCGGGCTTGGCCAAATCGTCCGTTTCTCTCAATCCGGTTATCATTGTCGCGTTGTTCGAGGACAAGGGACTCACAGGGACTCAGCCAGATCACGGAAGATAACGAACGCCCATACGTCAAACGTCACACAGAACGCCCATGGCCGCAACGAGGATGGTGCGAGGTGTTCGATGGGATATTTTTGACGTTCTGTGGACTGGCTCATGGTGGTGCTTAGCGCTTCCTCCCCTAGATCAGGACAAGATCTCGATAGCTTCTCCACCCCCTTAGGCACATGGTATTTGTGCGATAAATGCTGTGTTCAGGACTTCGAACACTCTGGGCCAATGGCCCGTGCTTCAGCTTGGAAGCGTGTGAAACGTGAGCACAAACATGCTGCGCAGCGAACAGCTTTACGCTGGTTACCTTCGCAGAACGATTCTTTCCCTATGAGCCCTAGACAAAATGCAACATAAGGACAGATTCTGAAAGTATAAATCACAACGTGCGAGACCCCAACCGGGTACACACTTCGCCGTCCCCGGTGCCGGAGGAGATGAACGTCAAATAGACATTAATCTCGACGCCTTCAGCTGCATCGCCCGGTCTCCACATCGGTCGTCCTCGGGATTAAGCCCTGGGCTTGTTCGTCCACCGCTCAGGCTGTCTGCCACGGGTTCTTCGTCTTCGTCGCCCGACAGGCGATCTGCTCGTGCGCACGGCAGGGACCATGCCACTGAGCCGAAACGATCCCAACAGGGAAAAGGGAACACCCACCGTCCTGCGGGTCTCCAGACCGTCATTCTGCTGGGGCTTTGGCCCACCCAGACCTCCGCCCAGCCAAAGTAGGAGAGGAGGTACCACCGTTCGTCCGCTCTCTTCCACCAATCCTCGCCACCAACCACAAGCAATAAACACAACAATCGAACGCGATTAAGATGACGCGACGCAACCACCGTCTCGAACGCTGTAAGTGTGGCGACTACGACTACGGCGAGGACGACCACCAGCGGCGCGAGAGATTAGCACGGCGCCGCTGTGACGACGACGACACTCGAGATGGCTCAGGGGAGCGATAACCGCGAATGGTCCGTCGTGAGGGAGATGGTCGAGGTGCCATATGACGCGAACGACCTGTGAGTGCCGTGCGCGAGTGCCCTAGGAAGTTGCTGACGCCGAACGTGGGCCGCCGCGCCCGCTTAGTTCGACCAGTTAAGCGAGGCGAGTATCGATACTGTAAACGGTTAGGTCAGGGATTCGTGCTTATTTTGGCTACTTGCTTGAGTGCCAATGGGCCAAGAGTTGGAAAGAAGTTGTCAAGCGATAACGTCACTCGACCACCTTTCAGATTGGCAGGCGCCGTGAGCAGCGGCAGTTGACGTTGAGAGGTGGCCCTACCACGTAATATTCCTTGTATCTGTGAGAAAAAGGTGAGGTGGTTCTCGAGATAAATGAAGTTCGCCGTCGACGTCATGGCTTCATGGCTGAAGCGGAGATCCAAAACGACCGCAGCACGTTCACTTTACGAAGCCGGCAATGGACAACGTGTAAGTGGTGAGTATCCAGCCTCATTGTCCGCGGTCGTTCACAGGTTTGGATGCGATCGAAATGAAGCGCCAAGTTCCTGCCGTAGTATGCGGACGCAACCCCTCTAATGCCTAGATTTGCAAAAACTATTCCAGCCTCGAATTCAAGTCATTGTTCCACCAGCCAACTTTGCCCTCTCAATGTAAGGACACTAGACGATATTGTTAATGGACACTTAGTATGTTTGTGTGGTCATTTTAACGTACCACGTGTGTAGGAGCTCGCTGTCAGGTACTGTGACCTGCCGTGTACCCACAGGTTTACCTCGCCCGATCAAACGAGGCATCGTGTTACGGTTGCAGTTACCATGTAGGCATAACCCCGAAGTTCAGTACTCGAGTCATTAACCCCCCAGTGAATGTTGCGCCGAGTCTACTCATAAAGCTATCACACTACTTGCGAAGCGAAAGCCCTTTTCGCTGTATCGACATAGATGTCCCCACTTGCTGAACCCTCGGAAGTAAGTTTCATCACAGGACAGGCGAATTGCTTACAGAGGCGTTCGTGGACAGTGCTCCACCTGGGTACAGGCCGCCGATGATGCAGACGAAAAATCAGGCCCAGAATGGTTGCACAAGGTACTCACAAGCCCACTCGGTCCCTCTGAAATTGACGCGCCCTTTATAGCCTAGTGGACTCCAGTCTCCCACGGCGGTGGAAGCACATAACAACCGGTGCTCTACACTCAAAAAAGTGAGTTGCCATCCTGCCTTGATTGATTTGAGTCTTAAAGCACGGAAGGGTAGCCATAATTTTGCTCTCGAGGTGGGAGACGCGTCGTAATAACTTTGACTGAAGGGTTGACTTTTGTTTTCGGAACAAGGGCCGAAATGTGGTGATCTTTGGGGACAGCGGAGTCGGCAAAAGCTCTCTCATCAACCTTCTCAATGGCCGGAAAATCGCAGAGACTTCCGACGGAGCCATCGGGTGCACCTTCGAGAGCCGCCGATATTCGATAAGCATCTTCGGGGAGAAGGTCAACATTTGGGATACCGCTGGCCTCGATGAGGGTACAGAAGGCCGGGTTCCGGCGCGTACAGCGGAGAACAACTTGTCCAAGCTGCTTCGCGAGCTACGTGGCGCGAATGGCGTCCACCTCCTTGTCTACTGTATGCGTGGTTCTAGCGTTCGAAAATCGCTAGCGAAGAATTATGCCATCTTTTACTCGGCGATGTGCAGGAAGAAGGTTCCCATTGTTGCCGTTGTAACGGGACTGGAAAACTACCCTTCTGAGTCGGAGTCGATGGACGATTGGTGGACCAAAGGCGGAAAGCAACTGGAAAAGTACAAGATGCGCTTCGATGACCACGCATGCGTTACAACAATGGACACGCAAAATGCTGCGGGTACCGCATACGAAGAGCGCAGCATCCTGTCACAGAAGTTGCTCCGAGATCTAATCATCAAACATTGTCACAGTGTTACCTCTCGGCCTCCATCCGATACAGCACTCTTTATTAAGACTGTCTTACAAGACTTTCGGTCGATGATGAAGTCTGGCTCGGAGGTCGCCCAACCCAGTTCCACCATCGTTTTCTGTCAGTCCGATATTCCACTCTTCCATCTGGGTTTCTTCGGCGATGTCAGGCGAATAACCTCTCAAATCAACGGGCGTACGCTCGTCTTTCAGCATGCTGGAGACCTTTCAGAACACTACGTCACCCCAAGGATATCCAATGGCGGTGCAGACCTCTTGGTCTTTGCTGGGACGCTGTCGAATCCCAATGTAGAGCGGTTGCAGCGCTTTTATGCTCTCTGCGCTGGCGAAGTGTCCCCCCTGCTGGTTGTTACATATCATTCCTACGTCGATGCGTGGAAGAAACGCCTGAACGCCCTGCAGATCGACGCTCACGTCAAACCCGTGTTTTCATCCTCCGACCTCTTGAACGTCGTCGAGGAACTTTGTCTGGTCAGGGGCCATGTAAAATCCCGCAAGGCTAACCTATTGCGCTTCTTTCGGTCCAGGACTGGAGGGGATGAGTGGGATGATGGGGCCCTCGCAGAGGCCGGAGGGCCATGATGAAGCATCTGTAAGTTTGTACGTTCCTGGATTTTATTAATTTATGGGCCTTGCGCAACGCTGTGAAGATACCATTTTCCATGTACAACGTTGTCTTTTGAGATTAAATCACAATTGCTCGCCGTAGTTTGACGTCTTAATATTCGATCCCAGGACATGAATAGCGATGCAGAGTAAAACAGAGAAGACCGACGGTACACCAAGATGTATAAAAAGCATGCGTTAATCAATAAGTATATCCACCAACTTGACCTCATTGTCGTCCACAGTGCCGGCGCTGCGCAAGTATAATCCACGCCCCCAGATTTTTCCATTAAATTGTAAAACGTAGATATGATCAGCGTCGTTCACAGGCCACATGGTTCCAATGGTTGAACGAAATCCGCCAAGTTGCACCGCAGACGCGAGATAGATCACCTCGTCTGGGCTTTCCTGGTCTCCAACCGTCGTATGACGAGTCGACAGATACGCGAACTCCAGGTTCTCGAGGCTGCATTGGATGATATGCTGAACTGTGAGACGGCCGCTCCTGGTAAGTGCACCAATCGTTCTTGCCCAACCTTTTGGCGACATTGGGGATGCTGGACGCTTCCCCCTCGATATGCATGACCATTGCATGACCATCGACGAGCTGGCCAATGTTGGTTACTTCGGTGCCAACAAAGAAAAGATCTGCGTCCTTGGCGGACGAGACGTAGAGGCCCGAGACACTCTTCTGGCCCTTCCAATTTGAACGGGGTGGCGCCATGCAGCGACAAGAGAGGACTCTGCAGTGGCAACCCATGATGGGCCAATGAATTGCCTCGCTCATAGTGGTCCGGTCCCGTACCGCATCAAGGGATGATTTGGGAGGTTACCCAAAGACGTCAACGACCAGGGTGTCCTGGTGGGCAAAGGGAGAGAGCATCTCGTCCAAGAACGATGCCACGCGCCTTCTCAATGTCATCGATCCTCCTGAGCTGAGCGTGCTGAACGCGCAGAAGAAACGTTAGGTGACTCAAAGGGCGACCTCGCATTGATTGCCAGCTGCGAGGCAAAAGACAATATCGACTGATTGGTGCATTGATCAAAGCACGCTTTGGTTGAGCAGACGCGTCACTGGGCGTGTTTTGCGCGCCAAAACATACATGTCGAGAACAGCCGATAAAACGTGATGTAAACGAGAACGCATGCACACGAGACCAATCACAGTCAGAAACAAAAACTCGGTCGATTCGTGATTGAATCAAGTGCTAGATAGTCGTTTACCATGACAAAAAATCGCTGAAACGAACATCCACACTCAAATTGAGCCGCAGTATTTGTTTCCATACACTCACTGAAGCACACTGTAAGCAAAAGCCTCTTCATTACAATAACCTCACATAGTCCCTGGGATGAGTTGCCAAATCCGCCAAGTGGGCAGAGAAGCTTACACGAACCGCATCAACGAGATCCAAAAGTTAGATTTGGAGGGCATACCTAGAGCGCTCTCACAGCCCATTCCTAGTCCTTCGACTCAGAACGAGAACAGGGCTAGACACCAAAACTGCGTCAGCGAGCAACAGACAGGGAGCTCGCTGCAATCAACTCACAGACACGCCTCGGTCTTGACATCCCTACTTGTTGTGGTTTGCGGAGCTCGGCACGCATTGTCGTTCGCATCACGTGGGGCTCTACAAGACATATCAAATGCCATGGTCAACAACGTCCAACACTCACGAGGCTCGATCTAGGTTAGAAAAAAGTTACTGACGGTCAGGGTGGCCCCTCTTGCACAGGGCGCGTGAGCACTTTGAGGTAGTGGTGTAGGCCAGTCTGCAGTGCAGTGGCGTGCTAGCCCAACATCCACATCAGAGCAAGGTTCTAAGGACCACAGGTGGCTGCGTGGCATGGACGGACGGCGTACAAGTAGAAGGATGAGTGAAGGTGAAGGTGATCCAACGGAGAGAGTGAGGTGTAGCAAGGACGCTGAGCCTGGGGGTGGGTTTCTCCTCGCCCGCATCCCTCCCTTTTATGTGTCCCAGTGGCACCGATTGGCATTCCAGGTGTGTCTGTATGCTCAAGTTGGAATGCTGTTGGAATGAATGCCGCGGTACGGGATGCCACTTGTACTGATTTGGGACACGGAAACTCCAAGCGTCCAAAGAATAGCACCAGCGATTACTCTGAGTGAATGCTAGCATCCGAGATTTGAGCCCTGCTAGAGTCCGAATCTTAACCTGTGGTTTGTGCGTCGTGTTCGGAACCAACACAGTTACACTCAGTGTGCAATGACTTAAACTACGAGCTAGGCATGACCCACGTGGTTTGCAGTGCCAACTCTGCACGCGTCGGGACGGATGTGACATTCCATGGCATTCCTACTAACTGGGCGATATTGTCGAGAGGATGATCTCTGCAGACGCCACTGTGAATTCTACAGAGAAGTTATGGTTTCTGATTACTGTGTGCGATTAGCCGCAGTGGAGCCGGCAAATTTGATTCCGGTGACTCAAGCTCGACCACAAACTTTGATGTCTTTCCTGGTCCCAGGCGGGCTCTAACAACTTCCTCGAACACGACGTTCTTGTTATTTTTTTAAACTGTTCCGACGCAATGGAGAGCTGGGATCCAGTTGCGTTCAAGGTGGGTCGCGAGTTTGCCTTCGCCGCCGCCCCCGCTCAACCTGCGACACCACTCAGACGCTCCTCCGCACAACCTCGCAACGCCTTGGACAACTCCAAGAGCGCAAGGACTCCCAAAGCCAGCTCGCGCGACGCGACGTTGCGGCGCATCTCTCTCATGGCCAGCTGGCCCTCGCGCGCGCCAAGGCGGCGACATTGATCCAAGAGGACGTGATTGGGGATTTGATGGAGGAACTAGAAATGATGGTTGGCGTCGTGGCAAATCACGCGGGAGAACTGGCGTCGGGGAGGCCAACAGTTGGGTTGGGGCTGTTGGAGGAAATGAATCAGGACGACTCGCAGAGAGACGGGAGGAGGTAAGTGATTTCTGGTTGACTTTGGGTGATGTGCTCATGCCGCGGGCGGTTAGCAAGTTGCTGCGCTTGAGTCCCATTCTCGTCGAGGCTACAGCGAGCATCATACACGCTGCGCCGGTTACAGAGTCGAAGGGTGTGTACATATTTTCTTTCGTTGCCGAGCACGCGTAGTTGCTCAGTTTTGTTTCGTCGCTGATCTGATTTCGTGCATAAAGACCTGATGGTGGTGAGAGAGGTCCTCATTCAGCGGTTAGGCCCTGGATTTGCTCAGACAGCATCCACTACTCGGAATAACCATGTTTCTCCACGCGTGAGCTCCTCGTCTCACTTCCTCTTGGCTCCTCGTCTAACCTGTCGATGACGAAACATAGATAATGCACATTCTGTCCTCTCCACCCCCAACAGCCTCAAAAATGGATGAGTATCTTCTCGAGATTGCGCACACGTATGGTGTCAAATGGGCTCCTGAACCTCGCAGAGAAAACTTGTAGGTTTCATTTCCTTCGTGCGACTCCGTGAATTGAACCTCACGCACAGAATCCACGTCATTTCGGAGATCTTGCGCGTCGACGTCGGTTCGTCGCCTATCGTGGATCTCCCACGGTTGCGCGAAATCTGTGCACGTGGTACGTCATTCCTAGGACATGAAATCCACGTGCGGTGGTATTCAGGAGGTATATTCTTGTAGGGCTCCCTGATAGTCCACCCTGGATACGGCCTCGCATATGGAGGTGAGGTCCCCACCTGTTCTTGGAAACGTATTGATCCGTCATGACCAAAAAATAGGTTGATGTTTGGTACCCTCCCGGTTTTGAAGACAACCTGGGCCAAGGAAACCCTGAAGCAACGAGCCAGCTACTACGTATGTCTTGCCTTTTACTAACCTATAAAAACTAAGTCTATATGCAGGACCTTGTACAACGCCTCCTATCCCCCCTCGCTTCTCTACCCTCCCCGACCAACCCTCTTTCTTCGACCGATATACTCCTCGGGCGAATATCCGAATCCCTTTTTCGCGTCTCCCCTGAATTATTTGTTCTTCTCGGAAACGAACCAAAAAGCGTCCTCTCAGGCAAATGCCCGCTGGATCCCACCGCCCCCAATGCCCTCCGTATCTCCTGCGCGTCCAATATCGACAAACGGTTGGCACTTCTTAAAGGCGATGACGATACCTCTGAGACTCCAGAGATTCGTCTCGAGTCTGATATCAATGGCAGTCCAGATCCAGCTTTGGGACTTCCACCTCGGCGGCAGCGCCGTCCAACCACTCTCCTTCCCTCCAAGGCGTACAACGCCCCACCCGCACACCGTGGCCACCTGTCAGCTCTCCTGCGCCTCCTCTACATTCACAGCTCGTTGAACCCAGCAGTTCAGTCGCCGCACATTCCATGGTTGCTTGTCCCGCTTTACAGTGCGCTTGTTGGGGAGACCGAGGAAGATGACGTGGCACACGCTGAAGCGGACACGTTCTGGGTGTTCGAGGTGCTCGTAGGGGAGATCGCCGAGATGGAGGAAGAGGACGGAGGAAAGACATGGACACGAAAGTTGAGTGAGCGTACCAAGTGGGCAGACGGGGAGCTTGCCGCCAGTCTCGTGCGTTTTGCCTGGTGTCTGTGCCGTCGCCGACTCATGCTCGTGTTTAGCATGCGACCGGGCTTGATCCCGCGCTTCCACACTATTCATAGTCAGTCTGGTTTTCTAGTGATGGATTTTCCTGACTTGTGCAACCTTGCCAGCCGTTGGCTCGCCCCCTTGTTGGCGCAGTCACTTCCCCTGTCCGCTGTGTTCCCCGTTTGGGATACCCTATTTGCACGTCCAACGCGCACGCGCGACGTGAACCCAAAGCTCGAATATCTTGTCGACGTCTGCACTGCGCTTCTCATCCGCGCACGGACGCCTCTCTTCAGGTACGTATTGGACCTGAAATACCGCATCGCCCTCCCGAATGAACCTCTCTTAGACTCGGCAAGCCAGCGCGGAATGTCCCAGGCCTCTGGAGCCGAGACCATATGGCGCTCCCACCGCTGTCACCTCTTCGACCATGGGAACTGACCGATGCGTTCACAGAAGGCATCGCGCTCCTGACGTCCTACCCGATCGACGCAGCAGGCGGTATAGACAGGATTCTTCAAACAGCTTCAGACCTCGCTCAGAAACGAATTGAGGCAGGGGAGAAAGAAAAGGAACGCGAGCGCGAAAATGTCGGGTTTGGAGCGAGAATTACGCAGCGAATGTGGAGGGGGTTCACGAATCAGGTTGCAGATGTGAGCCCAGAGGAAGAAGTGGAGGAGGACGTGGATGACGTTGAAGTGGAAGATGACAGCACGGGAGAACATGATGATGGGAACGAGACGGAAACTCCTGCTCCGCCAACGTTGACGTCAAGGATAGCGACCACGGTGTGGAGGGGAATCACAAATCAGAGTTCGATGGATGACGAAGTGCCGTCACCACCTTCACCGCTGTCTGACGAACACTCGCCCGTCTCCGCGGAGGAACGACACGCCGCGAGGTTACCTTCGGACCCAATCCACTCAACACAGTCCTCACAGGCTAGCTTGTGGGATTACGCGGGAAAGCTCAAAAACTCGGACACGGTAGCTGCATTTTCTAAAGTGAGCACCAATTGGCGTGCAAAGGCGCTCGAAGCATGGCGTGTAGGCAAAGGAAGCGATGCTTCTGCGCCGCCCGTCCCAACGGCACCTGTCCAGTCACCAAGTGCCGCGAGCGAAATCATCGCGCGGCGGAATGGCTGGCCGGGTTCGAATGGCGCAAATGCGCAGACTCACCGACGGGGCTCGTTACCTGGTACACAGCGCGAAAGCGAGGACGCTGTTCAAGACCCGCCCCGACCCGCTTTTTTCCGTTCCCCTCGAGAAAGTTTCCTTCCGCAACCTCGCCGACAACAAGCTACCTCATCCCCTGGTCCAAACGACCGCCCGTCCCCTCGGGGCTCGGACGGCGAATCGAGTACGTCATCCTTGATACATCGCGCGGGTGTCTCGCTTGCTTCTCTTGCGCCATTCCAATCGGCACAGGCGATACCCAAGAACGCACCGCGGCCTCTCATGCTCAGTTCGCGTGATCTTATCACCAAGTCCGCTCCGCCCCAACTCCACTCATATGCCCACTCGGAAGGCGGCACGCCAGAGCGCCGGACTAGTCCCTGGGGAGAGTTGTTGGGTACCAAGAATCGCCACACTCTCCGACACGAGTCTGTTTCCTCCACGTCGTCACTCTCGCCCTCGGATGTCACGACGAGGTCATCACCCCATCCATTCTCGAGCATGCAAACGCGAAGTGCGGGCGCAGGTCCGCGTTCAGACTACGAATCGGACGGGTCGGTGGCGGCGAGTCGAAGGGTGTTGTTAAACCGGAAGTCGGTCTCGCCGATGGCGTTGGCATCGCGATCGCCGCGCTTGCCCTGGAATGCACTGCCATCCTCACCGCCTGGGGTACGCAATCCAGGCCATCCGCTCTCCAACGAGAGCGTGGCAGCAGACCACACGACGTCCGCGGTGCCCGTCCGCCCAAGCCCGGGGGGTGTCGACTCACCGACGACGATCGGGTCTCCGCCGATTCCGCGCACGCCGGTCATGTCGGCCATCGTCGGGCCAAGCGCCGTGCGGATCGTGAACGGGGAGCACGTCGCCGGCACGAGCTCGATATCGACGCTGAGCGAGGTGAGCCTCGGAGAGGTGCCCGCGATGCCGCTCGAGCCGCCCGCCCACAGCCGGCGCGTCGTGCGCAAGAAGACGCCGCCGCTGCACGCCGACGGGGAGACCTCGGCGATGGACTCGGGGTCGGAGGCCTCGGAGGCGTCGTTGGAGCGGACGCCGTCGGGGAAGGCGCCTGTGCGGATACGGACCAAGCGGTACAAGGCGCGGCCGGGGAGCCTGCGTCTGCGGCCTGCGGGGGGGATCCGCACGCCGAGTCCCAACTTGACCGCCGAGTGGGTGGCCGAGTACGAGCTGGCGGCGACGCCCAAGATGGAGAGCTCGGGACGGATGCTGGATGGGGAGGAGGCGGGGTGGGGTGGGGTGGTGGCGTCGCCACGGCCGCCGATGGTGCGCAAGTTATCCAAGGAGGCGAGGTTGAGGAAGATCTCTACGGGGAGCAGGGAGACGCGGCGTACGAGGGAGAGCGGTGCGGAGGAGGGGGACGATGAAGGCTATGATGACCTGCTGAGCGCGTACGAGAGCGAGGAGGGGAGCCGAGAATGACCGTTTTCAGATCTTGTCTTGGTTTCACGACGTGATGACTCGCATTCAAAGGACCTTTTTTGCTGGCAAAAGGGTTGGTGAACCACTTGTTTAGATGGGGTGAAGCGTATCGTACATTTCCAAGATACGTGCGTACAACTGCAAGGATATATATACAGCACTTTTCACAGGCAAATGATGAAACTGATGGATGGCACCTGGAACATGATCACACATCCGCCCAGATCCTGGCTGCGACGTCCCTCGTGAGTTCCAACTTGCACTTCATGTCCGCCGCTGTCAACACGTTTCCCTCTTCGCTAGACGCAAATCCGCACTGTGGCGAGATACTGATCCGCCGTAGTGCCGCTTCCAGGGGTTCTCCCGTGCCACCGCTCGCCATGGCCCACGCCGCTTCAAACACCCGTTTCGCCAGCTCTCCCTTGTCTTCCAGTTCGGGGAATTTACTCGTAATCAGTCCCAAAACGACCGATTTGTCCTTTGAAAGGTACTTCAACGGTTCAAACGTGCCTAGAGGCACGTCAGTGACCATGCGAAAGCGGTATGGGTGAACGTACCCGCGCGCGAGGTGTCGTACTCGAGATAGAAGCAGTTCACGTTCAGGTCGCTGAACAGCTTCTTCGCGATAGTATCATAGCCTCCCGACACGAAATGATGGGAACGCCAGTTTCCTCGGCAGAGGTGAAAGCTGATGGTCAGGTCGTGGGGGCGTTCTCGGATGCAGTCGTTGTACAGCCGAACATACGCATCCAGGAGGGCGTCCACGTCTTCACCGTCGTCTTGGAAGCCTTTGTAGACAGTGGCATCACACAAGAACGTCAGGAGTGGGCCATCAATCTGAACGTTACGGCATCCCGCGGCGTACAACGCAGCGAGCTCTTGTCGGTAGGCAGCTGCAATGTCACCGAAGAATTCATCGCGTCCACTGTACACACCAGGCGTAAACGCATGTTTGCCTGATTTCCCCTGCGAGTTAACCAAGTGATAAGAAAGAAAAACGAGACTACACACCGTGATGGATATCCAACCACTCGGGGGAAGCTATGGTTACCTTGATATTCTTGACTTCGTCAGGGCGGACAAGTTTTTTAAACGCCTCAAACTGAGGGACATGACTAGACTTGACGTGTTTAATCTTTCCCGTGCATAAGAACGTGCTAGGTGGATTAGTGTCTAGGGAGCGTTCAGCTCAGATAATCTGAGGGTGTACCACCTACTGGTGCCGAGAAATGCCTGTACGTCAGGAAGGTACAGCTGTCATGTAATATTGAAGATTGTGGTCGCACAGAGCGCGTGGTGAAATTACCCTGAAAATATCCAAAGGCGGATTGGAGACCTCTCGAATAGACATGAGCTAGTCACTGCCCATCACATAAAAAGGTAGACAGACCTTCAATACCCTCAAGACTCTCAAAGAATCCCTCGTAGAAACTTGTTCGTTCCACGTTTAGTTGTTGAAAATGAACGTGTGCATAACACATACTATCGTCGCCTAGGAGGGATGAGTCAGTATCGCGTATTGCAAAATTCGGCCACCGACCCGTATTCGCCATCCGTAATTCCTCTCATGCCGACTTGGCGCTGAAGGTTAACCGCCTCCGCGATAGCCTTATCCTCCACTTCCCGTAGTTGCTCCTGGGTGACCTCCTTCTTGTCAAATTGCCTGCGTACTTCAAGAAGGTAATCTGGACGAAGCAAGGAGCCAACATGCTCCGCCCGGAATGGGGGTGTTTGTTTAGGTGTCATGTCGAAGGAACCAAACGATACCTTGGTGTCAAGTGCCGAACTTTATAGTGAGGGTTGACATTCCCACTAATGGCAGTTCTTGTTCGACGCCCACCCGGTTCATGGGCCCGTATCGGCGGCGATAGACGTGACGAGCTGGATGTCATCGCGGCCGTACAAACTGAGGAGAAGTTCGTACTCGCTTGTTATTTATTGATTATCGATCATGCATGACCGCATGCAGTTAACTCGCGTACCTCACATTATTTGTTCTTGTTTGGTCTCTAGTGTTCCTCCGTGTTAATCCCGCGACGCGCAGACGACTCACCGCACACAAGGACGAAGGTAACAGCACCACCCCCAGCAAAACGAGGATGGCGAGCGCACACCTGCGATAGGGCGAACGGCGCACCCAGCTCCCACTACGACGGCGAGGAGGGCGAGGAGGCGAAACAGGTACCCACCGCGACGATGGCAAGGGCGAGAACGCGCAACAGCGTAGTACCACCGTCACCACATCGATGACGGCGACGAAGCGAACGGCGCGCCTAGCCCCACTATAACGACGACGAGGGCAAGGAGGCGAAACAGCGTGCCCAGCCCTTTCCACGACAAATGCGAAAAGGCCACCACCACAACGTCAACGGAGCGAAATGGCGCACCCAGCCCCCTACGACGATGATGGGGAGGCCGTGGTGCACAATAGCGCTACCTTTGTCTGGCAGTTTCTGGGGTATGTATTTATGATAGTTGCGGGCACCTTTTTTCTCTCTACTAATAGCCGATTAAAGTTCCGAATGGTAACAAGTGACATGCAAGCCATGTGTGGGGTGAGAGAATAAGCTAGACAGAACTTCGTTCATACTCAAACTAAACCTTGAAAAAAGGACACCAGCTTATCTCCATTTACGCCGATGCACTCAAACGCGCGTTTCATATCCCTCACCGTCAGCGAAGTTCCGTCCTCACTTGCCATCGTCCATGCTGCCTCGAGAACTCGTTCCCACAGCTGTGCATTATCTTCTAGCTTTACGGAACTTACTCGTCATCAGCCTCGTGACAGATTTACTTTTTAACGGTTCGAAGATGCCCACGCTGGCGAGAGTCCGCACCAGCCACATGGGCGCAGAGAGAAAACAAGAGAAAGTACACGTGCCAGCGCGCGCCATGTCATCCTCGAGATAGAGACAGTCCACATCTAGGTCGTTGAACGGCTTCACTACGATCGTATCATATCCTCATACGACATGGTTTGATCACCGCAAAGTGGTAGGGACAGCTCTCTTGGACGCATTGCAAGGTAAACTGCACAACTGAATGTACGCATCTAGGAGGGTATTCGTGTATCCCCCATCCCCTTTGAATCCTTTTTTCACCGTGACATCGCAGAAGAACGTGAGGAGCAGCGGGAGGTCAATCCGGGTGTTTCAGTCACCAGCGTGTAACATCCTCGAAGAATCCATCACAGTCGGCGTTATGCACCATGTGTAAACGCATGTACTCCAGGCTGTCACCGCAAGTCATCCAACAGTGTTGGGAAGAGGCGATGGTGCCCGCGGCGATGCATACGTAGTATGCAACAACCCAGGAGAATGGCAAGTGTCTTGGGTTACGCGATGGTTGCATGACGGACGACTTCTATGAATCTATACCGTACTAGACCCACTAGGTTTAGAAAAACATATTTTACTGTAAGATCGCGTACCCCAATTTGTTTTTACATGGAGAGTGCCCGACGATGAAGGCTCTGTTGAGCGCGTACGAGAGCGAGGAGGGGAGCCGAGAGTGAACCTTAACTCTTGTTTTGATGTCGGAAAAAGTTTCGGACCATTATTTGTTTGTGTAATGTGGCTTAATGAGTGGCCATGCATTTCAATGCCATACCTTCCAAATATGGTTGTATGTTCTCACAAAAAAGCATCAAAAGGCCACTGTAATGCCATTGTAATATCATTAAAAATTACTTATAATGCCATTAAAGGAAGCTGTAAACAATCTTAATCCAGCGGCATTATTATTGCCTCAAGGATTTTTCCGACAATTGGTTTCACGATGTGATGACTTGTACATTCAAGGGAGCATTCTTGCTGGCAAGGCCGGGGTTGGTAAAAACGTACGTGTTACATAGATGAGAGACGTGCACACAACTACAGGATATATATACAGCACTTTTCACAGAGGCAACTGATGAAACTGATAGACGGCAATATCAACGGCAACCTGGAACACGATCACGCATCCACCCAGATCCTGGCTGCGACGTCCCTCGTGAGTTCCAACTTGCACTTCATGTCCGCCGCTGTCAACACGTTTCCCTCTTCGCTAGACGCAAATCCGCACTGTGGCGAGATGCTGATCCGCCGTAGTGCCGCTTCCAGGGGTTCTCCCGTGCCACCGCTCGCCATGGCCCACGCCGCTTCAAACACCCGTTTCGCCAGCTCTTCCTTGTCTTCTAATGCGGGGAATTTACTCGTAATCAGTCCCAAAACGACCGATTTGTCCTTTGAAAGGTACTTCAACGGTTCAAACGTGCCTAGAGGCGCGTCAGTGACCACGCAAAATCGGGGAAAACAAGGACAGACGAACGCACCCGCGCGCGAGGTGTCGTACTCAAGATAGAAGCAGTTCACGTTCAGGTCGCTGAACAGCTTCTTCGCGATAGTATCATAGCCTCCCGACACGAAATGATGGGACCGCCAGTTTCCTCGGCAGAGGTGAAAGCTGATGGTCAGGTCGTGGGGGCGTTCTCGGATGCAGTCGTTGTACAGCCGAACATACGCGTCCAGCAGGGCATCCACGTCTTCACCGTCGTCTTGGAAGCCTTTGTGGACAGCAGCATCACACAGGAACGTCAGGAGCGGGCCGTCGATCTGAACGTTACGGCAGCCCGCGGCGTACAATGCAGCGAGCTCTTGTCTGTAGGCAGCTGCAATGTCACTGAAGAATTCATCGCGTCCACTGTACACACCAGGCGTAAACGCATGTTTGCCTGATTTCCCCTGCGAGTTAACTGAGTGATAGTAAAGAAACGAGACTACACACCATGATGCATATGCAACCACTCGGGGGAAGCTATGGTTACCTTGATATTCTTGACTTCGTCAGGGTGGACAAGTTTCTTGAGCACCTCAAACTGAGGGACATGAGTGGACTTGACGTGTTTAATCTTTCCCGTGCATAACAACGTGCTAGCTGGATTGGTGTCTAGAGAGCGGTGGTGGGCATTCAGCTCACGTAATCTGGGGACGTATCACCTACTGGTGCTGAGAAACGCCTGTACGTCAGGAAGGTACAGCTGTCATGTGATAAGATTTTTATAGCACAAAGCGGATACGGTGAAATTACCCTGAAAATATCCAATGGGGGATTAGGAACCACTTGAACAAACATGAGCTAGTCACTACCCATCATATAAAAAGTAGACAGACCTTGAATGCCCTCAAGATTCTCGAAGAATCCCTCGTAGAAACTTGTTCATTCCACATTTAGCCGTTGAGAATGAACATGCGCATGATACATACTATCGTCGCCTAGGCAAGGTCTCAGTATCGCGTATTGCAAAGTTCGGGCCCACTGACCTGTATTCGCCATCCGTAATTCCTTTCATGCCGACTTCGCGCTGAAAGTTAACCGCCTCCGCGATGGCCTTATCCTCCACTTCCCGCAGTTGCTCCTGCGCGATCTCCTTCTTGTCGAATTTCCTGCGTACTTCAAGAAGGTAATCTGGGCGAAGTAAGGAGCCAACATGCTCTGCCCGGAAAGGGGGTGTCTGTTTAGGTGACATCTCGAAGGAATGTGAACAAAGGGACCAAACGATACCTTGGTGCCGAGTAGTGCCAGTGCAGGACTTTATAGTGAGGGTTGAAATTCCCACTGACGGCAGTTCAGCTCCAATCCTGTTCGATGTCCGCCCGGATCATGGGCCTGTATCAGCGGCGATAGAAATGAAGAGCTGGACCATGTCATTGCGGCCATAAAAACTTCGTACGAGTTACGGTATCGTGACTTATTTGGCTGCACATAGACGCCGGGCGGCGCGTCCCTGATGAGATAGGGAAATCGAATGTCGCAGGAATTCAAAAGAGAGGGGTCAAACCGTAACGGGGAACCAAGCCGGTGAGCGCACTGGGGATTGTGTACTGCTGTCAACTCTTTTGAACGATACACATCCATGAAAAACTTGAGCCGTACCTTTACGAATATTCCTCGTTTGCGATGCTGCAATCCATCGTCGTTTGGTTTATTGGGTAGCTCTAAAAACAGCTTCTGAGTCACCACTCGTCCGTAAGCTGTCCGAGGAACCGGATGGCACTGACGTACACAAGTTAGAAACAGGGACATTGAGACGCTGCGGGAAACTTGGTGAGAAGTAAAACGGAAGAGAAGGGTTGCCTGAATGTATCCACGACGGTGCTTGCTGTGTGTTTCTTCTGGTCATTAACAGTACCCGAGGGGGCCAGTTGGTCTTCGCCAACCATAAGCAAGAACTGGTGTCCTAAGATGACGTGAGCCGCCGAGAGGCTGGTCCCTGGACGTGGAAAGTGGCACGTCCTCTCATGTCATTGATCCCATGGTGCAGTGAACCTGCCACTTTCGCGATGCTCCGTAGTCGTTACGAGACACGATCGATACAGTGGGTGAGTCACAAGAATTTCAGCCAATTTGGCTTCCAAACGACGTAGCAGAAAGAGAACAAAGTCGTCACGTGCACATCCCATCATCAGAACTTTCACAAAAATCTTTTCTTACCTTATTCCGCTTTTCAGCGCTTTTCCCACACGTTGAGCCGGGTGAGCTGTCGGATGAGTGTAATAATCTTACTTAAGCTGCGTTTGAGTCTGAAAAGATTTTTGTAAAAGTTCTGATGATGTCTCTTCAGCTCTCCCTCTCATCTTGCAAGACAAAGACTACGGAGACATGGCGCTTGTTCAGGCTCTAGTACTCCTTTGATCCATTCAGTTACCTCATCGACGTTCCATCGCAGTATTTGAGCATCAGTGCGTGAATCAGACGATCCATCAGTGATCCAGATCAGTGCTGTGATCTGAATTTACAGTGTGGGGACACGCTCAATCGTACATCCGTGGTTGCCAGGAATATGATGAAGAACACTTACACACGATAGGAGCGCCCACAGTGTGGGAAGACACTAGATCCGATCGTCGGCCCTCTCGGGATCATACTTACAGTGTAATGGAAGCATTGTGTGGGGTGAGAGTGTTGATAGCACGGCAACGCTACAATGGCGGTTCGCATGGGAAATGCTGGCAGCGCCGTCGGTCACTGACCAGACATACCCTCGTTCATTATAGGTACAACCTCACTGTAAAAAGGACTCCAGCTTATCTCCGTGCCAAAGCCCTGGATTGATTTACACACCCACTCAAATGCCAGTTATGGGTCCTTTGGCACGAGTTCCAGCGCGTTTCATATCCGTCGCCGTCAGTCCTCAACTCGCAGTGGTCCATGATGGATGATGCCTCGAGAACTCGTTTTACCGCATGTTCCTTACCTTCTAGCCCAGGAAACTTATTGTTCATCAGCTGTAGAACGACCGAAATCCATTTTGGAAAATATTTCAATGGTTTGTGCCTACGTTGACGATCGTCTGCGTCAGCGACGTGAAAGCGGACATAGGGAAAACAGGAGAAAATACACTTACTGGCGCACCATGCCATACTCGAGATAGACACAGTCCGCGATCATATCGTGTCCTCCCGACATGAAGACTGCCACTCTCCTTGGCAAAGATAGAAGCCAACTCTCTTGGACGCTTTGCAAGGCAAATTACTGCACAGCCAAATGTATGCATACGGGGGGGCATTCAGGTCTTCCCCATCCCCTCCCAATCCTTTTTTCACTGTGACATCGCAAAAGAACGTAAGGAGCACGGGGCGTCAATCTGAATGTTTCCGCAACTAGCACTGTGAGTTCTTGTCGGTAAGTAGCTGCAGTTTCATTGAAGAACTTATCGCAGTCAATATGCACTAGGCGCAAACACACGTCCTTCTACCGCCGTGTGATACTAGGACCACCTAGTAGAAAAATAAGATCGCACACCCTGGTTTGTTTTTACATGGGGTGCATATCGTCAGAGAGCGCCCAGTGACTGCTTGTTCACTACCCGTGGTGATGCACGCATCCCCTCGAAGTCCCCTTACGCCCTTAGATGTCACAGGCATGAATATTCCATTCGGCCGGTGGGCAAAAGAGTGGTTTCACTGCTCTCGATTGAACATCGGGGTTACATGAGAAAATAAGAGGGGTGTACATGTTCCGTGCCAGTGTCAGTCAAGGATACAATAACAACACATTCATGTCAAGGGGACGAACGGTACGAGCAGATAACGGAAGCCCAACGAGCACAAAGACCTCGTTTAATTATCAGAGCACGTCCAGCGTGCGTGCGTCTTGTGTCAGCCTCTCCAATATCGCCGGCGTGATCTCCTGTATTTGGGCCGTGATCAAGCTCTCTGTAGCAACTCTCTTGTATTCTTCCACGTTGCTACGTGTCGGCGTGAGCAAGAGCGCTCCAAATGGCCTCCGCAGTCGAGCAAGGAATTGGCGGACGCGTGTCTGCTGCTCCACGGGCAAGACCGTCGAAGGAGGACTGAGTGACCCTGCGTCCGCGGCAGAGCCACCGCCAGATTGGAACCACATGAAAGGCTTGAAATGTGCTGTGTATGTTTGCCAGGTTGTGGAAGGGCCATCACTAAGCACATAAGAATTGTCATCTGGGTACCCCCCAGGCATAGTCTGAGTGGTTACACTCTCGATAGAGTGTCGGTCAAGCAGAAAGTCAATCCAAGGATGAATGAGGGTTAGGGAATGAAACTGCGTGAGGTCTTCTTTACTCCTGATCTCCACAGCCCCCAGTGTTTGCGAACGGAAAATATATTCTGACCCTTTCAAAGACTTTGATAGTGGTTCAAGTTTGAACGTAAGGCATGGCAGCTTCATTCGCTGGTCTGCAAATTGTGGGACGGGAAGCTCACTCAGTTGGTCATACAACTTGGTCACCAAGGGGAGGCTGAGCGAGCGTAACGTGGTAATGACCGTTGCCACGTCACTGCAGGGCGGAATATGCGAGGTCGGAGGCCCACCGAACACAGAGATCCTGCTAGGAAGGCAACTGTTGAAGCGGCTTGATACCCCTGTCCAGGCAAGGATACTCGTGTCCCCCGAGTTCGTGAGTAACTGTGCTAAGAGTCGACCGAGCGCCCGGTCACCCTCGCCATAGGTGATGGGAAAGGAAGTGGAGAATATACCGAAAAGTGAATAAGCGGCATCCTCGATGCGTGTTGTCTGTCTCGTAGAGGCAAGCCGAAGTTTTTCCCGTATGTCGTCCATCCCAGGACGGAGGGCTGTCAAGGCCTGTGCTGAAATCCCTGTCGCTTCCTCCATCTCCGAGATGATCTCGGGGGAGTCCTTGTGGTTATCAATGGCGAGACCCAAGTACGGCGTCCAATCCTCCGTATAAATTCGGACCACTCTCGATGCATGGTACTCCTGTAAGGTCCACGCCCGCATATTCCATATACTCCTAGTCAGAGCCCCAAGCTTCGCTAGACGTCCCACTCCGAGGAGATATATGATTGTCATCGCAGAGCGTTCATACCACTTGAACATGCTGACCAACGCTTCTTGGAGCACGAAATGATCCCCTTTGTTGATACAACACGTATCACTCCATGCCCAATGGAGTCCCGCTTCCCGCACGATCTTGCAGAACATCTGTAGTTTCTCATGTGCCGGAGACGTCTCGAGATCGTAAACCGCAATTCTGATAACCCTTTCGAACAGTGGTTCGTTGGCTTCCCACTTGTGTGAAAATGTGGCGTAACGGTAGTACTCTCCGACTTCATGCTGGATGCGAGCATTGTCAATGTGTGTCGTCATGGATGAGATGAGCTCCGTAAAGATTGGTGTTGCCTCGAAAGCAGATGCCTGCTCCAATTTATCATGGAGGCGGCCGGAAGCAGTGTGGATTAGCACTACTGGTGAGTCGCGAATGGTATCCTCGATAGACGTGCGGATCATTTCTTTCGTCTTTTCTGGACTAACATAACGGCGGGATCGTTCTACGAGGGGTTGTCAACAAAATAGCGTCCATCGGATGTGATTACTCTCACCACGAATCTCTGGATTAGACGACTGTGACATCTTCAACATCATCGTCTCGAATGTACGTATTGCATCATCATGACGTTTCATGCCGTGTAAAGCTGCATGTTTCCTTTCGTAACCCGATGGAGAGGATGGATCAACCTTGATTACCTAAAGAGTATCTATAAGCATGCACGGACCAGATAGATTGAAAATAGCTACTTGGTTGGCATCGTTCAAGGCATCCTCCCACTCTGCCTTGCCTGCGTGTGCATCACTTCGCTTTCCTAGCAGCTGTTTCTGGGAAGCAGGATTTACCGATAGTGCGGCCGTATATTGGGAGATCGCTTCGTCGTATTGGTTATCGTTCATGGCGCTATCCCCAAGGTTCTCTAGTTTCCCACTGCACCCAGACCCGAAGTCTGATAGAGTACAGTCGCGTAAATGTCACCCGTCCATAAATTCCTACGATTACTCACTTTGAATCCAGCTGGATTGCTCGCTGTCTATTTCCTGCCCTATTTCGCTACACATTTGGTGGAAACACCCGATTGCGTCTGTCACTTGGCCATTTACTTCGAGATCCTCGCATATAATTTGATAGATTATGTATCTCGGAAGTATGAACTATCAACCAAACGATCGTTAGCTGTGCAAAGGATGACGAGTCTAAGGATACTTGCGCCAGCGGCAGCAGCCAAGGCATCTTCCCACAATCCAGTCCTTAGTTTTGATCTTGCCCACTTTTTCAATAGTTGTGTCACAGGGTGCATTGCATTATTGTAACCAACTGTCACCGAGGTCGGCGTAGAAAGACAGCGCTGCATGAACTCTGCAGTGAAATCAGCGCATAGAAAAACAGATGAAATGAAAGCTCACCGGAAGTCCAAGTTTTGATGGGCTCGCTCATATCAGCCTCCCTCTCGAACATGCGCAGTACACATTCACCAGCGTCAATCGTGCGACCCGCCGAAAAGAGCGCCTCACACAATTGTTGCTGAATGATGAAGGCAAGACCATCAAATTTCCACCCTGAAACCTGTCAGAAATCTGGATCAACGTTGGTACACTCCAATGTAGTCGGGAATATACCAATGTGACTATCAGCGGTGGTGGACAGGTGGGGTTACGCATTTTGGTTTGTGCGTCATCGAACGACTGAATTGCACCATCGTAGTCACCATTGGCCATACAAAAGACCCCATGAAGAAAATGCATGTATGCCTATTTCGAAGCATTAGCGGAGTGCTACAGAGTTTCGGCCCATTGTTTACGCGCCTGGACTAGGTACAGCGTCGGACCAAAGTACGTTATTGCATCCTCGTACTCTCCGGCCATAGACAGGATGACGGCCTAAGAAAGAGACACTAAACGAAAGAAGCCGGGATTTACAGAGCACCTACCTTAATGAGAAGGAGAAGAGAGACGTGATCCGAATAGAGCTGGAATGCGATGTCGCATACACGACATCCCTTGAGCATTTCCCCCTTTCCAACAAGAACCGCACACTTTGCAACGTATCCAATGACGGATGAGCGGATTTTGATCGACTGGGTTTGATAAAATGGCATCAGTGTCCGTACACGAAAGAATAGAACAACAGTCACCCTCTCTGCGTCAACGAGTGCCGTGTCCCACTGTCGTAAACGCGCTCGGACAAGAGCTCGACCGGCGAGTACGTGATGGGATGTATCCTTGGATATCGGGATTGCTTCGGTCAGGAGCGCTTCTGCGTTGGTGAGTTGACCGTCTTTCCATGCATCGAGTACAGGGCTCTCGATATGAATGTTCAGGTCCTTACGTATGGGATATGCATAAGACTGGAAACCTCTTAGTACTCGGACAAAAGTAAGATCTTCGATGATGATTTTCCCTCCCGATACAATTGCAAGAAGCTGGCCACCGGGAGAGAAGGCGACTGGATATCCACCGCCGCTCTTCGACACAAAATTGAATTGTGTGTACGTCGAGGTGTCCCAAAAGGTGACGTTCTCCTTGGTAGAACATGCGACGAACCCCCCGTGTTGCGGCAGGGCAATGCATGAGGAATCGTCACGAGGAACTGACCACTCCGAGGTGGTTAAACCAGTGGACGGATCGATTTGCTTGATACTATCGTTGGTTTTGACGAGTAGGTAGTTGTTGAACCAGAGAAGACCATGCCGGGGTTTTGCTTCTAATTTGATGTCGACGAGCAGATGCCCGTCGTCACTGTCCCATACTCGGATGGATTTTTCAGTGCCCGTCGCGATTCGGTTGCGTTGTGCAGAGTATTTGGCTGCGAACACAATGTCGTTGTGCCTGAGTGTTTGTACTTGTTTGCGCGCTGCAAATGTTCCAAATGATGGCTGTGCGATCTTCGCCACAAGCTGAGACGAGACGAGTCGAGTCGGGCGAGAAATCGACGTCCCAGATTTCTCGTGGGTCACTGAACTGGTCCCCAAAGACCTTTTTGTAGTTGGTCGTATCCCAAACGATGACTTTGCAGAACCATGACGCCGCTGCGATGAACCTGCCGTTTTTCGAGACAGCAACACAGAAGACATACGAACCGCCCATTAGCATTGTCGCTACTCGTTCGCCATCTCTCACCCTCCACACTTGAACACTCCCCCGATGACCACAGACGATATACTCGCCATCCGGTGTAAATGCCAATGCCCCTACATCGTCGTCAGTGTCAATTTCAAGGCGGTGGGGGTGTTCTCGCATAGCAATTAGCACAAATGCGACGGTGTCGCCTCAGCACGTACTACCACTCTTTTCCGACGACATGGGCGGTCAAGAGAGTAAGCGAACAAGCTGTGGTACACGTTGTCCCTTCGAAAAGACCACCTCGTGTTTTCAGTCATTTCGGTACCCGCGGCCGTGCAAATGGACGCGATCAAACGCAAGCCGTTGTATTCAGCCTTTTTTTCACAAAGAATTCCGCGTCGCGCCTTTCGATCGTGTAGGGCTTGACCGGTGACTGGGCAGCGTCGGGTGGGCGCTGAAGCGCTGAAGCTCGGAGCTGCAAGCAACTGAGTGCGAGTCAAGATGCTGGCACAATGACTCTAGCTTGGGGTCCGCGTTCCCCCAATCACCTTTCTTCTCCCACCCTATGTCTTTGTCATCGACTTCTCCATCAGACTCGGTAGTAAGCGCGGAACTTGAACGTATGTCGGTTTGATGTCGGTCCCTCGACGGACGATTATTGCGGCTGTGTTCAATTCAGGTTCGTCTTTGTCCAACGGGGCATAGACGTCAGCCAAAACCTGCTAACCATCGGCCCATCCCTCTCGTACATAGATATGATCCTTGTGCCTCACTGTCGACCTCTCGTATGTTCCCCTTGTTCCCAAGTGAATCAAGGTGTAGTACACGCCTACTGATACACTGTGTTGCATGCGTCGTGGTTGGACCTTTGCCTTGCGAATTGACAATCAGCCGCCTCCGCGTCCACGCATCTGATGATTCCCAACATCGACATTTGCCCTCGTATTACAGGAAGGCAGAGGAGAATGTTAGGCACGTTCATCTCTCCCCGTATGTTCGTTCTCTATCTGCTCACGCGAGCGTACCTATTCTCACAAGGTGGCGTGTGTGCGCTGAACGGAGTCCGGGCCCTCCACGACGACCTTTAGATATCAAATCTGAGACCATCATGGGCGCCGTGTACACATTCCAGGACCACCCTCCAAGTAGTTCGCAATACATCGCTCAATATGTGATAGACGTTGTACGGTACACCTGCCCAGTAGCCAGGTCCTCGATCTCGCTTCTGACACCTCGCAGGCGTTGACGATCACGACTAGGTTTATGCGTCTAATCTGTAGGCTTGGTTTCTGGAGAGTACGGTAATCATTCACCTTACGTGACCTGAGCTCACAGCACGACCAAATGGCAGTTCGGAGGGTGTACAACGCGCATAAAGCAGTTCGCGCACAATTACAGCGCGATAGTAAGTATGCAACATGGAATACAACGCGAGCCAGACACGACTCCATATGGTAAAGCGCACATAAGGCCAAACCCACCAAGACGTCTTCAGCTCACGCATCCGCCCAGATGCTGGCCGCAAGGTCTCTCACGAGTTCCAACTTGCGCTTCATGTCTGCCGCCGTGAGTATATTACCCTCCTCAGTCGACGCAAACCCGCACTGTGGAGAGACGCTGATCCGTTTCAGCGCTTCCTCCACGCTTTCTCCGGTACCACTTGCTATGGTCCACGCTGCTTCGAAAACTCGTTTCCCTAGCTCTTCCTTGTCCTCCAACTCGGGTTCTTTGCTCGTGACCAGTCCCAACACGACCGATTTGTGCCTTGGAAGATATTTCAATGGTTCAAATGTGCCTGTGCCGATATCAGCAACGCGGTACGTGGGATATTGAAGGAAACAGGAACGGTATCGTATTCGAGATAGTAACTGTCCACGTCTAGGTCATTGAACAGCTTCTTTGCGATCGCATCATATCCCCCCTCCGCGAAATGATTTGAGCGCATGTTTCCTCGGCAGAGGTGGATGCTAACTATCATGTCCTTCGGGCGTTCTGCAAGGCTGTCGTTATGCAGCCGAATATAGGCATCGAGGGCGGCGTCCGGATCCTCGCCGTTGTCCCTGTATCCTTTCTGGACCCTAGTGTCACAGAGGAATGTGAGGAGCGGCGCATCCATCTGGATGTTGCGACAGCCCGCAGTGTACAGCACCGCGAGCTCCTGTCGGTAGGCGGCCGCAATGTCGGCGAAGAACTCTTCTCTGTCCTTGTACACTCCCGGTGGGAACGCATGTTCTCCTGACAGTCCCAGTAAGACGTCCAAAGTGCACGAGGAAGAACGAGAGTGCACACCGTGATGTATATCAAACCACTCTGGAGATACCACTGCCAATTTAATGTTTTTGACCTCCTCGGGGTGGACGAGTTTCTTGAGGGCCTCAAACTCAGGAATATAACCTGACTTGACGTATTTAATCTTGCCCGTGCAAAGAATCGTGGCAGCTGGCTTGGTATCTGGAACATACTCAGTCGTTCAGCCCACACGACTTAAAAATATGCCAGCGTTACCGGTGGGAAGAAAACTCTTTAGGTGAGGAAGGTAGCTCTGTCGCGCGATGAAATGTTGAATAATCAGACAGACTACGAGCGCAAATTACCCTGAAGATATCCAGAGGCGGATTCTGAACCACTTTAATGGGAATCAGTCGGAGCTCGGGCCACTATACTAGAGAAGATATACCTTGAACACCCTCTAGATGCTCGAAGAACCCATTGAAGAACCTTGTGGCTTCAAGATCAGCTGTTACGCCAACCTTGTTCATTCGACCAGTACGCACATGAGTCGCCTACGCAAGGTGTTAGTATAATACACGGCGACGCTATCCACCTACCAACCTGTATTCGCCGTCCGTGATGCCCTTTATCCCGACCTCCCGTTGGAACTTGACAGCCTCTTCTATGGCCCTGTCTTCGACCTCCCGGAGTTGCTCCGGAGTCACCTGTTTCTTGTAAAACTTACTTCTCGCTTCGAGGAGGTAGTCTGGGCGAAGCAAGGAGCTGACATGCTCGGCACGGAAAGGAGGCACTTGCTTGACCACCATGTTGGAGGGAGGAGAACAAGCGGATGGTGACCCAAGGCCGTTGATACTGATCGTACCAGTGCCACTTTTTATAATCTGGAGTTCCCACTGATGGTTGGTTGTTTTGAATCTCGTTCTGTCATCCGTCGTTGGAGAGGATGTTGTCGCACCGGTGACGGACCATGAGAACGTTGTATACTAGAGCTTGATTGTTGTTCATGCCAGTTCCTGGTCGATTTTTGAAACCCTAACCGCACAGGAAATTCGAGTGTCATAGGGACCATGGCGGGGCACAATATTGAATGATGGAACCATAAAAAGAATGTTGAGTACTTGGATTGCAATGAGCAAATTCATCAAGGGGTCATGACTAGATGATAGAAACGTTGGTGCATGCCTGTAGAACCACGACTCTCGTTTCGCAAGGATAATCGAACTAACCCAATAATGTGTTGGTGGTCAGTCGAGTCCGTCCACCTCACTGGGACCCCTGCCACTGTTGCAGCCAGAAGATGTGCTTACACGCCGAAACACAACTCGTTGGAGAGCTGTGTGCAATGTCCAGAAGTATGGGAACCATTTGGTCCATATTTGTAACATGCTTGCTCTGTGTATCGGAACGAATGTACCAATGAATGATCTGACACCGTGACAAGCAAAATCATGTCTTCTAGTAGGCGGAACTTGGACATATCCAGGGGACCCACAGCCTGTGCGGCCAAGTAACGGTTAATTCTTAGGGTGCATCGTTTACCTGAAGCAGTTACAGCATAGAACAACTCGGGCTTCATATCAAAAAACACAAGGCTTGAGGTTGGCAAGTCTACGACATCGTCACGCGTCCGCCCAGATGCTGACCGCAAGGTCTCTCACGAGTTCCAACTTGCGCTTCATGTCTGCCGCCGTCAGCGTATTTCCCTCCTCAGTCGACGCAAAGCCACACTGTGGAGAGACGCTGATCTGTTTCAACGCCTCCTCCACGGTTTCCCCGGTACCACTTCCTATGGTCCGTGCCGCCTCGAGAACCCGTTTTCCTAGCTCCTCCTTGTTATCCCTTTACTAGTGACCAATCCCAGCACGACCGATTTGTACCTCGGGCTGGTGCGTTCCCCTGCCCTTGTTGCCCATGTTTTCACGCTGCTAATGTTTGCACAGGCACGTTCGAGCCGTTGAAATATCTTGCGTGTGGTATCATACTCGAGGTAGTAGCTATCCACATTTAATGCGTTAAACAACCTCTTCGCGATCGCGTCATAGCCCCTTTCCGCAAAATGGATCGAACGCCAGTTTCCTCGGCAGAGATGGATGCTAACTATCAGGTCGTTCGGGCGTTCCACAACACAGTCATTGAACAGCCGAATGTATGCGTCAAGGAGGGCGTCCGGATCCTCGCCGCTGCCCTCGAACCCTTTCTGGACCGTAGTGTCGCAGAAGAGCGTGAGGAGTGGCGCATCGATTTGGATGTTACGGCAGCCCGCAGCATACAGGACCGCGAGCTCCTGCCGGTAAGCAGCTGCAATATCGGCGAAGAACTCTTCTTTGTTCTTGTACACCTCAGGCGGGAACGCGTGTTCTCCTAATAATTCCGCTGAGTTTCCCGAGTGAGCCAGAATGCACACCGTGATGTATATCCAGCCATTCTGGAGACACCACTGCCAATTTGACGTTTTTGACCTCCTCAGGGCGGACGAGTTTCTTGAGGGCTTCGAATTCACGAATATAGCCTGACTCGCTGTGTTTAATCTTGCCCGTGCATACAATCGTGGCAGATGGCTTGGTGTCTGGGACGTACCGTGAACGTTCAAAGTACATGACCTCAAGAAGGTGCGTTACCGGTGGGAATAAAACTCTTGAGGTGAGGGAGGTAACTCTGTCATGCGATGCAATGTTGAACGATCGTAGTGGGTATTGAACGCAAAATACCCTGAATATATCCAGAGGGGGATTCTGAACCAATTCGACAGGTATCAGTTCGATCCCGGTCTTTTATATCAAAGACAATCTACCTTGAATGCCCTCTAGATACTCGAAGAATCAATTGAAAAATCTTGTTACTCCACAATCAGCTATTAACGCCGGTCATGTTCATTTTGTTGGTGCCTACATATTTCGCCTACGCGATACAGATGTCAGTATGATGTACAGCGATGTTATCCGCCTACCAACCTGTATTCGCCGTCCGTGATCCCCTTTATGCCGACCGCCCGTTGGAACTTGATGGCTTCTTCCACGGCCCTGTCCTCGACCTCCCGGAGCTGCTCTGGAGTCACCTCTTTCTTGTAAAACTTACTTCTTGCTTCGAGGAGGAGCTCGGCACGGAAAGGAGGCACTTGCTTTGGCGCCATGTTCAACGGCGAGGGCAGTATCAGTACTGTCGCTTATAACAGGAACTGGATGCTGTCGACCGATGACGGACCATGAGAACGTTGTGTTAAGACTTAATTGTTCTCCCTGGCCGATTCTTGACGGTGTGGCCATAAAGGAGCAGGATGTCCGGGCATCACGGAGATCATGGCGGGTGCACTGTCGTGAATAAGGTGATATTGAGCCTTCAAGACATTCGTGTTTGATGTGATGAATACTAAATAGAGGGTACAAATACGAGACAACATACAGCGCCTAGCTCATTACAGAAAGACGGGAAAGGCATCAAAGCACGTCCAGCATCTGCACACCTCGTATCAACTCATTCAGCGTGGCCGACATGACCTCCTGCACCTGCACTGTAATCAAGCTGTCCGCAGCAACCCGCTTGTACTCCTCCACGTTCCGACGGTGGGGTGCGAGTAGGAGCGCGCCAAAGGGTTCCCTCAGTCGAGCGACAAATCGGAGGACCCCCTTCTTGTCCACTGGTGACACAGTCGAAGGAAATGAGCGCAGCATAGTATCGTGAGCGTCCCCACTCCACGCGCCCCAGCGGCAGTCGGGTGACTCCTTGGTCGGTGTCTCCACCATTTTTCCGGCAGCGTGCCGGTCAAGAAGAAAATCTGTCCAAGGGTGAATGAGACGGAGGGGGTGCAGATTCGACAGGTCTTGTTGCGTTTTGATCACAACATCCCCGAGCGCGCCCGCATGTGCACGAAAGGTGTAGCCTGATTCATCCAGCGAACGTGAGAGAGGCGTGATCTCGAAGGTGAGGCACGGAAGCTTCAACCTTTGTTCTGCAAAAAACGGTACAGAGAGCTTCTTCAGTTCATCATACAGATTTGCGGCCAGACCAAGATCAAATGAAGGGGCTGTTCCAAGCTCGAAGTCAGTCGTGGACAGCGGAATGTGTGAGGTCGGCGGCTGGCTGAACACGGTAATACTGGTCGGAAGACAGCTATTGAAGCTGCCAGACCGCCCTGTCCAAGCAAGGATACTTGTGCCCCCTGAGCTTGTGAGCACCCAAGACAAGAGGCGCCCCAACGCTTTATCACCTTCGCCATATGTAACTGGCAAGGAGACGGAGAATATGCCAAGCAATGAGTACGCGGCATCCTCGACTCGTGACGTCTCCCGTGTGGAAGCCAAACGAAGCTTCTCCCGTATATCGCTTAACCCGGGGCGAATTTCCGACAAGGCTTTCGCAGAGATACCCGTCGCCTTTTGCATCTCCTCCTTGATCTTGTCCGCATCCTTATGATTATGGATTTTGAGGTTCAGGTATGGGGTCCATAGATTGGTGTAGATTCGGACCACCTTTGATGCGTGATATTCTTGCAAAGTCCACCCTCGCTCGTTCCACCGACTCCTCGTTAGGGTAAGAATCTCCTTTGCTTCCGAAACATCCTCCTCCTTTGTTTCCAGAACACTCTCCTTCTCTGGCTCTGGGTCCACGTCGAAGAGGAAGACGATGGTCATGTCAGATCCTTCGTACCACTTGAACATCCTGAACAAGGATTCCTGGAGTACGGAGGGATCCTTCTGGTCGATACAACATGTGTTGCTCCACGCCCAATTGAAACCCTCCCTCTTTACAATTTCGCAGAACATTTTCAGCTTGTCGTGAGTCGGAGACGCCTCGAGGCTGTATACCACAACTTTGGCGACCTTCTCAAACAGAGGTTCATTATCTTGCCACGTGTGTGAGAATGTGGTGTAACGATAGAACTCTTTAACTTCTTCCTTGACACGATCGTGGTCGATGTGTGTGGTCATAGATGAAATGAACTCTGCGAAGATAGGCCGTGATTCAAATGCAGCGGCTTGTGCTGCTTTGTTGCAAAGGCGACCGGAAGCGGTATCGATGAGCACTAGCGGAGAATCGGCGACGGCTTTCTTGATGGTTGAACGAATCGTTCTCATTGTCCGTTCTGGCCGAACATACTTGCGAGATCGCTCTACGGAACGACATCAATAGAAACGCATCTCTGATGTGATTACACTTACCGCGAACCTCCGGATCAGGTGACGTTGCCATTTTTAAGAGCATCGTATCAAATGCATGTATAGCTTCTGTATGGCGTCCTGCAACACAGAAGGCTTGACGTTGCCCCTCGTAGCCCAATGGAGAAGACGGGTCGAGCTTTATCACCTGAGTAATCGCATTAGTGTGTAGGAACCCGAACGAACTGAAAATGTGCTACTTCGTCCGCGTCGCTCAAAGCAAGTTCCCACGAGCCCATATCCGCACGTGCCTTGCTTCATTTTGCCAGCAAGTTTTGCGAAGCAGGGGGACTTAGCGATAATGCTGTTGTATATTGCGAGATGGCCTTGTCAAACTCCCTGGCGTTCATGAAGTTATCCCCAGTCTTCTCCAGTACGACACGAGATCGAGACATAAAGTCTGATGAAGTACGATCGTAAGGATTATGCACTGAAAGTATACAGCATCACTCACCGTGGGCCCAATTTTCTTTCTCGCTGCGTATTCCCTGGGCTAGCTCATTATACACTTTGTGGAAACAAGCAACCGCGTCCACGACATGGTCAGTCTTTTCCAAATGTTCGCATATAATCTGACAGATTGCGGGTTTTGAGAGCATAAACTATGAGTGAAACCGATGTCAGGCATGCGGCGGATGCCAGTAAGGAGAAATGCTCACACTGGTGGCAGTACCTAAGGCATCTTCCCACGAGCTGGTCGTCAGTATCAGCTTTGCCCACTCCTTGGCGTCATTCAAGGCTTCGTTTTCTAAACCCTCTCGCACAAATGCGTTGCTTCGCTTAACAAGCAGATTGAACAGAGTAGGAGGTTTCAGTGATAGCGCAGCCGTGTACTGCGAGATAGCCTCGTCATATCTCGTATCTTCCATGAAGCTGTCCCCGATGTCCTCTAGTTTGCTGCGACATCGAGATTGAAAGTCTGATAGAGAATAGTCACGCGAATGATACCTTCACTTTACATATTATCACTCACCCTGAGCCCAATTTGCTTGCTCGCTGTCTACGTCCTGTACCAGCTCGCTAGAGACTCGGTGGAAACACGTGACCGCATCTGTAAGTTGGTTCGTCCTTTCCAGATGTTCGCATACGATCTGAGAGATGCAGAACCTCGGGAGGATGAACTACGAGCCAAACTGATGTCAGTAGACAGCGTATGCCAGTGCAAAATAATTCTCACACTAGCGGTGGCAGCCAACGCATCTTCCCACGAGCCCGTCGCTAGGGTTAGTTTTGCCCATTCCTTGGCATCGTTCAAAGCACTCTCCTGCACACCCTTCTTCACATGGGCATTGCTTCGCTTAACCAGTAGACCATGCAAAGCGAGATTTAGTGACAGAGCGGCTGTATAGTGTGAGATTGCCTCATCATATTGCCTATCGTTCATGAAAGTAGTATCGCCGAATTCCTCGAGTTTGCCGCGGCATCGAGGTTGAAAATCTGGTAGAGGACGATCATGTAAACATTGCAGGATTGGAAGTACACATGAACGCCCTCTCACCAGAGACCCACATCTTGAAAGGTTCGTTCACATTGATCCCTGGGTCCATCATGCGCAGTACAGCCACGCCAGCATCCTTTGGAAGATCTGCTGCTAAGAAGGCCTCACAAAGACGCTGTTGAATTGTAATCGCTAGATGATCGAATTCCCACCCAGAGATCTGTTGACATGGTTAATAACTTCTACGTTCTGCAATGTAGGAGG
Source organism: Tubosaeta aff. alveolata (assembly GCA_038094535.1). Lineage (NCBI taxonomy): Eukaryota > Fungi > Basidiomycota > Agaricomycetes > Boletales > Boletaceae > Tubosaeta > Tubosaeta aff. alveolata. The sequence continues at coordinate 37,429 of JBBPUG010000158.1, forward strand.
CATACCAATGAAATTATCAACGGCGGCAGTCGAGTGCGGTTACCCAGCCTCACTCGCGCATCTTCAAACAACTGGATCGCATGCTTGTAGTCATCACGTTCCATATACAGGTTGCCAATGAGAAGGTACATGTATGCCTATTAGAAACATAATTACGCTACCGGATGTAAGAAGACTGTTCACTTACCTGGACTACGTAGAGTGTCGAATCAAAGTACGTGACAGGAATAAGGTCATCAATACGTGATATCGCGTCATTATGCTTCCCGGTCTGGAACAGGACAACGGCCTAACAAAAAGAGTTCAGTGAACGTGAAGCTGTATCACGCGGGATTGCGCACCTTTACGAGAAGAAGAAGGGAAACATGATCTAAACGGACGAGCAGGAATGTAATGTCGCATAACCGATATCCCTTTTCCGTTTCCCCCATGCCGATAAGAGCCACACACTTTGCAATGCAGCCAAGGACGGATGGCTGAATGTCGATGGACTCGGTTTCCACTTGGCGTTAGTGTCGATGTATGTAAAGTAACACGTACCTCCTCGGCGTCGACAAGTGCTGCATCCCACTGTCCCAAGCGTGCCCGGACAAGAGCTCGACTAGCGAGTACGTGATGGGCCATGCCCTTGGACATTGGGATTGCAGTAGTCAGTAGTGCCTGGGCATCCGTCCGTTGACCGTATTTCCACGCATTGAGTGCAGCGCTATCGATAGGAATCTCTGGCTCCTGGAAGGTAATGACTCAGAAGCGGTCTGCAAAACGTGATCTGGACGCACCGTGATAAATGATAAGTATTGAATGACAATTTTCCCGTCCTGTGCGACAGATGCGAGAAGTTGGCCATCTGGGGAGAATGCGATTGGACGCGTGTCAGAGCACTGCGAGATGACACCAAGTTGGGTGTGCGTCGAGGTGTCCCAAAAAATGATGGCGTCATTTGCAGAGTGTCAAAAACGCATCTCTACTCGGTCTGTCTACATCTCCTCAATCCCTGCCCGGAATTCGACGGAATTGACGCCATTCTAGACCGACAGTGCACGAGAATGCATCCCGACACGACCGAGGGCCAAATTCATCTTTTTGGAATTTCGGAATTTTGGGGGTTTCGGGATTCTGTACTAAAGGTGAAGTTTCCTTTTAGCACTCTGTTTTATTGCTCTGGGTATTGTTGTAGTCTTGCCACGATGTCAACGAACAGTCTCTGAGGTATGTTTGGCAACTTTCCACCTCTCAAAGGTCCCAGGTCATGATTTGATTGGTCAC
>JBBPUG010000159.1:0-38559 GCA_038094535.1 Tubosaeta aff. alveolata
GATGTGTACAGATGGCATACAGATGTGTACAGATGGCATACAGATGGGTACAGATGGGTACAGATGTGTACAGATGGCATACAGATGTGTACAGATGGCATACAGATGTGTACAGATGGCATATAGATGTGTACAGATGGCATACAGATGGGTACAGATGGGTACAGATGTGTACAGATGGCATACAGATGTGTACAGATGGCATACAGATGTGTATAGATGGCATACAAATGTGTACAGATGTTGTTTGAATTCATATAGATGATATACAAATGGCATATAGTTATGTATAGATTATATCCAGATGTGTATAGATGATATTTAGATGCAGATAGCTGATTTCTAGTAAGGCTTAGCCATGTTCTGTGATGATAGCATATGTCACTCTATGTATTTGACAATATTTGCAGAATAATATTAAATCTGATAAGTTAGGCAGAAGTTCTTACTTTTTATAGTGGTGGCAGCAACTATGTTGCTCTGGATTATTGTTACAATTCTTTTCTTTCTCTTTTCCTTTTGTACATTTCTCTCATCGTTCTCTTTAGTTCCTCTTCTTCTTATCCTCTATTATGACTCTCTTAAAGCTATCAACACTTTCTTCGGGTGATAACTCTAACCATTGACCCTCAGACTTATTCCTTCTCCTGAGCAGTGTCTCTGACTGTCATCTTGTCTTCTCACCTTTCTCTTTTTGATGACTCCCTCATGTAGTCATTTCTATTCCAAGGTAGATGACTTGACTCATTGGACAACTAGCTCCGCAGCTGTCTCTCTCACAATGGTGATGTTTCCCCTTATTCCATAGCATTCCATTCTCCCATGATTGAAACACTTATATACCTGATCGCCTGTACAATAGCTCCTCACTCTAAATCTACGATATTCGTCATACTCATTCTCTGTTCTCGAGCGATTCTTGAGACCGTGTGCTCACTTGTCATCGTCCTCTGTCCTCTGTACTCGTTTCACACTTAGCTTGCTAAGAGAGATGCTGTGGTACCTCTTCGTGAGCATCCACCTCTCTTGGGTTAAGTCAAACACTCTCTTGGGTACACCTAGCATTACAAAAGATTCAGAGTCTCCTTTAGCCCCTTCTGTTATGGAATAGGGCCCACCCCCCACCATTTTGCACTTTAATCATGCCTTTGGTTGTGCCCTAGGGCAATCATCTGGTGACCGTTTATTATCACAGTCATTGACCCTAGGATCTAGCAGCCCTAGATCAGGAAGGATCTCTGGACCTTCAACCTCTGCAGTCCCATCATTTAACCCTCATCCAAGACCTTCGTCTCTTGGTCCCCGAGGCACCTTCTCTGCCTTTGACTCTGACCCAGAAGAAGAACCACCAGCTGTAACACCCCCTGGTTCACCTATCCAGATATCACCAAGTAACTCTCCCTCTCAAGTCCCTATACTGCCAGTAGTGACAGTCCCCTCGCAACTCTTGACTCTAGCATCCCCACCACAGATCCCCATAGAAACAATGTCTGGGGCCAGAGCTAGAGCTGCACCTGTGCCCACACCTCCCCCTCCTCCTCAACCAGAGGCTGTGCTTGCTCCTGCACCTGTTTCCCCCACACCCAGAGCCGAGTTTAAGGCTGCCCTCCCTGCCAATTTCTCTGGAGAACCGGTCAATGCCACCTGATGGATGAAGGTGATGAAAGCGTACTTCACCATCAACGCCCACCTGTACAACACGGACCATGCTTGTATCCTAACCACCATGAATAAGTTAAATAAGGGTAGAGGCGTACCTTTCTCTGAAAAATGGTATGACATCTTAGCCAATGTTGCTATTATTGCCAACCAAAAGACATTTGAGGTCTTTGAGAATGACTTTACCTCAATGTTCTACCCCTTTGACCTTCGTACCACCACTCATCAGGAACTCTCTAACCTGGAGCAAAGGAACTTTAAGACTGCCAAAGACGACGGTTTTCAACAGTATATCACCGACTTCTTGAACCTGTCTGCTCGTGTGCAGATCACTGATGAGTCTACCCTCATTGACCACCTTGCCAGAGGACTTGATCACCATATCACCATCATGATCTTGTCTATGACCACTGTCCCAACCACCTCCCAAGATTGGATCGCCAGAGCCAAGACATTCCATACCCAGATCAGACTTATCGATGCCTTGAGGAAAGGTAGTCATGCCTCCTCCCTTGTTTCTCCTAAAGACCCAACTGCCATGAACGTTGATACTGTCCAAATCAAGAAGCTTTCTCTGGTAGAACATGCCAAATGCATCAAAGAAGGCCATTGCTTCCACTGTAGCAAGAAGGGCCACAGTGCTGCCCAGTGTGAAGGCACTAAACCCTCATCTCCTCGTCCTCAGAACATTAGATCCACCAAAGCTCCTGCCACCCCTAGCTTATCCCCTGCCACTCCTCGCCCCAAAGCTCCTAAGTCACTCTCTGTTTTTGATACCTATGTAAACCAACTTCGCACCTCTGGGAAGGATGAAAGCAAAACCCTTTAGGTTCTAAAGATGTGCTTTGAGAAAGATGAAAAACCCTTAGATGAAGAGGTTGCCAGTCTTGCCGTTCAGGATTTTTGAATGGGGAGGATGTATTGACGTCTTCTCTCCCCAATGTACTTGTAGGTTTACCGAATGAAAGAGCTCTTCATTTGCCTGTTCACTTACAAGTTGGTTCAAAAATTGTTGAAACTGTCACTCTTGTTGACTGTGGAGCGACTAGTAACTTCATTGATCCTAGCCTTGTCCCTGCTCTCTGAATGGGGATCAAACCTCTCCCAAAATCTCTTATGACTTACAATGTGGATGGCTCACCTAACAAGAAAGGAGCTATCAAGTACAAGATCTGAGCAAAGGCTCAATTCTCTTCCTTTGAAAACCGTCTTGATCTCATGGTTGTCACCCTTGGCAAGCGACAGATCATCTTAGGTATGCCCTGGCTTAAACGATAGAACTCTACTATTGATTGGACTTGTGGTACGGTCACTATTAACAAGGAAAATCCATTCTGGGATGCTGTGGTACTTTTTAGTGAGCGTCCGCCCCGGAATAAGATCAACAAGGTAACTCTCTCAACTCAGCTGGCCCAACAAGAGGTCAAACAAGAACAGAAGATCCTGACCTGGTGTCAAGATTATGAAGACTTGTTTTCTGAGAAAACAACGTTCAACACACTCCCTCCACATCAACCCTACAATCACATCATCAAACTCAAACCCACCTTTGTCCCCAAAATTGCCAAAGTCTACTTGTTAAACCCTGCCAAAAAGGAGGCCTGCCACCTCTTTGTTGAAGAACATTTAAAAACCAGTCGCATCATCACATCAAAGTCCCCACAAGCCTCTCTCTTTTTCTTTGTACCCAAGAAAGATGGTTCTCTTTGTCCATGTCAGGACTATCGCTATCTCAATTTGTTTACCATCTGCAACACATATCCCCTTCCGCTCATCTCTGATCTCATCGATGACATGAAGGACTCAACCCTGTTCACCAAATTCAACATACAATGAGGATATAACAACATTCAAATTCGAGAAGAGAACCAATGGAAAGCAGTGTTTATCACCCTGCTTGGACTTTTTGAACCCACTATAATGTTCTTCAGCTTGAACAATGCTTCTCCCACATTCCAAGCTTTCATGAACCATATTTTTGCCGATATGCTTGCGGAATGTTGGTTGAAAATCTACATGGACGACTTAGGCATTCATATCAAAGATGACATAGAACTCCACCACGATCGCACACGTTGAGTCCTGCAACAACTCAGAGAACACAGTCTCTCATTGAAGATCTCCAAATGCTCCTTCGACACCCCCCAGATGGAATACCTTGGCATGATCATCGGTCAAGGACAACTCAAGATGGACCCCGTCAAACTTGCTGCCATCAAGGACTGGAAACCCCCCACATCCATCAAAGGAATCTGCAGTTTCCTTGGTTTCACCAACTTCTACTGGAAGTTCATCCCTAATTTCTCTAATATTGTCGCTTCCCTTGTCTTCCTCACTTGTAAAAACGAACCCTGGTCATGGACCTCTCTCCAGGAAACTGCATTCCATTCACTCATCGCTCAATTTTGCTTCGCCCCTGTCCTCACTCTCCCTAACACATCTTGTCCCTTCTCCATCATGACCAACGCCTCCCTGATCACCTCTGGAGCTGTTCTTCTCCAAGCTGATGTTAATGGTGACCTCCACCACTGTGCCTACTTCTCCAAGACCTTTTCCCCTGCTGAGTGTAACTATGACATCTACGATCGAGAACTCCTGGCTGTTATCCTTGCTCTTGAAGAATGGCAACAATACCTCCTTGGAACCTCACATCCCGTCATGATTATCACAGAATATGTCCTACCTTTGTCCCAATCTATGCTTTTTCACAGCATTCACTCCTCCCCCACCACTGGCCATGCTGGTCAATTCCACACAAAGGCAATCCTAGAGCGTGACTTTTGGTGGCCTGGACTTGATACTTTCATCAAGAATTTTGTGGCCGGCTGTGCCATATGTCAACAATCCAAGGTCAATACTCATCCTACTGTCGCTCTCTTGCACCCGATTCCATCATCATTGTCTTTACCATTTCGACAAATCTCTATTGATCTTATCACTGATCTCCCTTTGTCTTCTGATTTTGATTCTATTATGGTCATGGTTGACCATGGCCTTATGAAGGGGGTAATTTTCATCCCTTGCAACAAAACCATTGATGCTGCAGGAGTTGCCAAACTTTTCTTCGACAACGTGCTCAAACACTTTGGTCTTTATGACTCCATCATCTCAGATCATGGCCCACAATTTGCCCCTGCATTTGCCCTGGAACTCGCTTGCCTCCTCCAATATGACATCCAACTCTCCATTGTGTATTACCCCCAGACTGATGGCCAAACTGAACGAACAAATCAAGAACTTGAGACCTACCTTTGTATCTTCTGTGCCAACAATCCCCACTCCTGGTCGGAATTCCTCACTACTGCCAAATTCCATCACAACTCCATCCCTCATAGCTCCACTAAGTCATCTCTGTTCTTTCTCCTTCTTGGTTACGAACCCCGATCATTCCCTACCCTGGGAAAAACATTCATTCCTGCTCTGTCTGACAGGTTGATCGCCTTATCCAAGGCATGAGAAGAAGCCCTTGCTGCACATGACTCCGCTCACTTAGCAATGACTTGCCACTCCACCCGCTCTTTCTCCCCCTGGAAAGTCAGAGATAAGGTATGGCTAGAAGCCACCAATCTTCAGATCCCCTACCCCTCTAGAAAACTCGCCCCCAAATGTCATGGACCATTCGAAATCTCACAAGTCGTCTCTCCTCTCATTTATCATCTCAGACTACCTCCCTCCTGGAAGATTCACAACATGTTCCATGCTTCTCTCTTATCGCTATTTAAACAGACCGAAGCACATGGACCTTCCTTTCCTAAACCACCCCTGGACATTATAGATGATGATGATGAATTTGAAGTGGAGGCTATCCTATCCCAAAAAGGCCACCCTGGCAACTATCAGTACCTGACCACATGGAAAGGATACTCTTAGTCCGAAGCAACATGGGAACCCGAAGAAAATCTCCATCATGCCCCTAAGATTCTTTTTCCTTATAAACATTCCCATTCTTTGAAATAATCGCTGAATCCCTTGAGTGGTGTTGTACCTCTTCGTGAGTGTCCTTCTGAATGGTCAAGCTGTTGTATGTTCTTTCCTTTAACTATGCTACGCCCATTCTTCTTCGCCCTTTGACTGTATCTTGCCCTTACTGCCATTGTATTCCTCTTTGTTCTCTTCTTTTCACTCTATCGGTCTTGTAACTGTTCTTCTTCAATGCACACTCTTTCTCCTTTACACAGAAATTCTCCATTATGAACTTTTCTGAAACCTCCTCAATTACTGCCACCTCTGGCTGGGACACTGATGACTTCTCTGCTGGAGTTGTCTCTGTGGACAAACCTCTTACTGCCCATCGACTCTCCTCTTCTCCTACTGGCTATTATGACTTCTTATTCTGCCTCTTGGCCGACCCCTCCATCGCCCATGCTCTAGATTATTACATGGATGTTGACTCTCCCCTCTCCGCTCTGTGCCAACTCCTTTGCCATTTTCAACTTCTGTCGATTGCCCAACCATCTGGCTGGGGATGAACCTCCACCATTGATATCCAATATCTAGAAGTGGCTAATATCAATGCCCTTGTCATTTTAGCCCACCACTTTAACCTTGGAGAATTCCTTGAGGATATTCATCGATATCTTGCACAGGTAGCCCTATCACAATCCCCTGTCCAACATCGCGCAGTCTCACCTTGTTACAAAAAGCCCAAACATTGTTGCACCTTCCTTTCCCCTTATCAGCGTTCTCCTTCTCCCATAGATTATGGGGATAGTCTCTTCATCCTGGAAGCCTTTGAAAATGACACTGGGTCACCTCTTGCCACGGATCTTTAGTCTTTATAGGCACTTTAACAGTAAGAAGGGGGTAATGTTACAATTCTTTTCTTTCTCTTTCCCTTGCATACATTTCTCTCATTGTTCCCTTTAGTTCCTCTTCTTCTTGTCCTCTATTACGACTCACTTGAGGCTATCAACACTTCCTTCAGGTGATAACTCTAACTGTTGACCCTCAGACTTATTCCTTCTCCTGAGTAGTGTCTCTGACTGTCCTCTCGTTCTCTCACCTTTCTCTTTCCAATGACTTCCTTGTGTAGTCATTTCTATTCCAAGGTAGATAACTCGACTCCACAATCTTTCCCTTTTTATCTTGTCTCATCTTGCTATCTCATTGGATGATTAGCTCTGCAGCTGTCTCTCTCACAATGATGATGTCTCCCATTATTCCATAGCATTCTATAGTGTTCCATTCTCCCACAATTGGAACACTTATATACCTGATCGCCTGTACAATAGTTCCTCACTCTGAATCTACAATATTTGTTGTACTTATTTTCTGTCCTTGAGCAATTCTCAAGACCTATGTGCTCCCTCATCATTGTCCTCTGTCCTCTGTCCTTAGTTCACACTTAGCTTGCTAGAAGAGATGCTTTGGTACCTCTTCGTGAGCATCCACCTCTCTTGGGTTAAGTCGAATGCTCTCTTGAGTACACTTTGCGTTACAGAATCTCCATGTCATATTCCACCATTTGCCTCTGGAGTTCATCCTTCTCCATTTGGAGGTCATTGTTGAGGGTTTGCCATTGATCATTCCATTCTACTAAGAGGTTCTTTTGCTCTCAGACTTCTCTGAGGTAACAGGCAGTCTGGTTGTAGTTGGCCTAAGCTTAATCGCATGAAAACACACCATTTCATTGCTTTGGAGGTTCATATGCTGCTTGGCTTGGTTCTGCTGTTGAACTAGGGACATAATCATTTGTTGATTGCTGTCCATCCTCTTAGTCAGGCTTTCGACTTTGTCCTCCAGAGTTCAGTTTTCAATCTGGACCTCATTGAGTCTCTAGACCATATTGGCCCAGGTAGAGTTCTGGAGGTGGAATTGGTGACAATGGTGCCAGTCAAATTCCTGATTCCATTGTTGGACTATTGGAATGTTGATCCAGAAATCCCTATGATCCCATTGCTCCTCAAATGTCTCCATGACATTGTGTACCATATCCTGTTGGATGTCTTCATTGAACTCATAAATATCAAACTCTACTGGCTCCTGATAAAAACAAGGGAGAGAGATCTCCCAGGTATTACCCAATATCTCAGCCCAAATCTCCGGAAAGACCAGGTTTGGCTGATTTGTGATATGGTCATTTTGAACATCTAGAATTCATCGTCATCTAAGGAAAAGATTTCATAACCCTGATAATAGATCAGGGCATGTGGGGTATTAGAGTAATGTTGGACTGGGATCAGATATCCCAGTATATCTTCTAAGAAAGAAATTAGTTGTTTGTTGTGGTATAGAGTCCCTTAGATTCCCAGTACCTAGTCGTCATGGGGAGCTAGCCCTAGTTGATGTGCATGCTCTATTTGATCAATGTTGAGGTGCTCAATCTGAACATCCACTATGTGAGCATGACAATCAGTGTGACCCATTGGAAAAGTCACTTCTTGGAGTGCCTTGGCCGTGAGAGGGATGCAATTGTGGCTGAGAAACTGGGGTACTCCTTGTAGAATTTAAGGGGCTGCCAGAACTCTGTTTAGAAGTCCCAGAACTTCAACATGGTCAATGACATTGACAATTTGTTGTATGTATGTCACCAGAGGGTAAGGAGGTGGTAGAAAGGGCAGATAGATTCTGGTCTCGAGATCCATTACTCTGGATTCTTCCAATTGGATTGGCTTATAGAGCCTGTCATCCATTATCATTCCATCCTGCCATCTAGGCAGCAACTGTGTTGAAGACAGTCTGAATTCCAGAAGCTGCAGGTAAGGAGAATTGGATGGAAGTTGACCTTCCTCTAGGTCTTGGTCCACCATAGGACTGTTAAAGAAAAAAGGGTAGGGACTCAGGACTCTGGAAATGAAGGTTAATCCCTCCTCTTCATAGACGCTGTCAAGCTCCTGAAATAGAGTCCAAGACTGAGCTTCAGTGAGTGAATTGATCGGGGTCTGGTCTCCTAGGGATGTCAACTCTGCTGTTCTGATTAGAGAGGGAGAGTGGGGAACCAGAGTGTAATTGATGGTGACTTTTTGAGACACCTTGATTGTGATGGGAGTGTGCAAACTGGAGAAGGATGTGGTTGACATATTAGAGAGTATTATTGGTGGAAGAAAGATCAAGTGAAGAGAAAAAGGTGGTGTGACTAGAGTTATTTCAACAACAAGGGCAATGAGGAGGTCTAGGAATGGATGGTCCTAGAGTAGATGGAGGAGTATGATATGAAGAGGAAAATGGAGGAGAGTGAGCTGCAGGAGATCGTAGATTGGACATATCTTCTTGCTTAAAGCCAAAACATGGCAATTGATATGTTTCACAGGCAAGACCAACAAGGCCAAATATGAACAGCACAAGTACCATGGATGACCTCTATGACATGGTGGTGCTGCCCCAGGTCAGTGCAATCACACAGGCAACTGTGCTCCAGATGACAAGGAAGTTACCTCTGTCATGGTCAGTTTCTCCTATTACACCACACCATGACACCACTCACATCCAGTCCATGCACTTAAACTTGTCTCTGTAGGTGCAGGGGGGCATGGGCAGGTCGAAGAAGATAGTGACTGAGAGAGGCAAGGAATGCAATGGGAAGGTTGAGGTCTAGTGAATTCTGAGCATGCTCTCTCTGAGTCACAAGGAAGGATGGGACTAGGCATACAGAAAAGCCAGCGCCACTGACCCTGTGCAGTGAGGCTCCCCTCAACAAGAGGACCAACCAATGCAGTGAGACACCACATGCTAGAAAGAAGAGTCTCAGTGAACCAGCATGAATTTAGTACTGGTATGGGTCTCACAGCCCAAAGAAACCTACACACATATCACATTCTTGAAGGATGATGAGATTGGCGAGAATGATCCTCATAAGCAATTGAAGACTGCCACCACCCAGACCTTGTAGTGTCCTGCTGGCAATGAGCATGCCTATGCTGCTCACACTACCACAGATGCTGCTTCTGAGCACAAAGAGGCCAATTTTGTGGACAGAATGGCAGGTCATTGACCAAATATCTGAGCTAGACCACCACTCATGGGAAAGAAGGCCGTGGATGACAGGGTGTATGTAGAGCCAACCCAGATGAACTGAGAAGCCTAAAGCTTGTGTGCAATGGTAGGGAGTGCCATGGACACAGACAATGCCTTGAGGGTGGAGAGAAAAAGGCAGGTGGACATCAAGGCAGAGATGAGCCAAAACTTGGGATCTTTTTGGGATGCCGCCTTGCCATAGCTGTTCACTAAGCTGTACGTGTCTCACTTGCAGTGTTGGAGAGGTTTGCATGCTGTCCAAAAGCAAACCAAGGTATGTTTTTGAATGGGATCCATTGAGATTTGGTTTTGTCTGTGCTGGTAAACATTTTTAGTTGCAACCAAGTACAATGAAGATGGGAATGAAAAGAACCCACCATGTTTTGTCCCTCTCAATCATGCTGTTGGTTGAGCATCAACCCAGAGATGCAGAAAGGAATTCATACAATAACTAGCATGCTATGTCCTATTGTTAAGCACTTCTATACTTTGACACTGTGGGAAGTCCAGGCAGACAATTATAATTGGCCAAGTTGATTTTGACCAATAGCGCCATCAACTGAAAATCAGTTATACACACTCAACATCAGTGATGGTTCCTGTCACTGACTGCTCCTTTCTGTTATTAAACATCAGTGACAGAGTCAATGATATAGACCAGCAGGCTTGACAGTAAGAGAGTTTTCGGGGATCCTTGATAAAGAAAAGGTTCTTGTGATCTGTAATAATAGTGATCAGATGTGAGGTGCCAAGAAGATATTGTCACCATTCTTTGAGTGCAAGGATGACAGCCAGAAGTTCTCGGTCATAGATATCATAGTTTTATTCAGTAGGGAAGAATGTTTTCAAGAAGTAAGCACAGGGATGGAGGTCACCATTGACATTGGTCTGGAGGAGTACTGCTCCAGAGGTGATCAGGGAGGCATTGGTCATGATGGAGAATGGTCAAGATGTATGAGAAAGAGCACTTTTTTGGTCAATGCTCACTGTTTTGGAGATCCAGTCGATAGAAAGGTTCCATTGTTTGAGCTAGGGCATACCTAGGATGATCTGTCACTTGCCAAAGGCAACAACCATGAGATCAAGACAATCCTCGAAGAAGGAGAATTGAGTGTTTGCTCAGATTTTGTACTTGATTGCTTCTTTCTTGTTTGGAGAGCCATCTACATTGTAAGCCATAAGGGGTTTAGAGAGAGATTTGATTCCCATATAAAGGGCAGGGACGAGGCTAGGATCGATGAAGTTGCCAGTCACTCCACTGTCTACAAGGGCGATATTTTCAACAATTTTTGAGCTGACTTATAAGCAAATGGGCAAAAGAAGAGTTCTTTCATTTGATAGTCGTACAAGTACATCGGGGAGAGAAGACATTGATACATCCTCCCCATTCAAAAATCCTAGACAGCAAGACTGGCAACCTTTTCATGTGAAGGTTCTTCTTCGTTTTTAAAGCACATCTTCAGAACTTGAAGGATTTTGCTTTCATCCTTCCCAGAAGTACAAAGTTGGTTTAAATAAGTGTCAAAACTGGAAGTGGGTTTAGAAGGTTTGGGGACTGGACTAGGAGTGGTAGGAGTTTCAGCAGATCTAATGTTCTGGGGACAAGAGAATGAGGTCTTAGTGCCTTTACATTGAGTGGTGCTGTGGCCTTTCCTGCGACAACGGAAGCAATGACCTTCTTTGATACATTTGGAGCATTCTACTGGGGTGAGTTTCTTGATTAGAGTGGCATCAATGTCCATGGCATTCAGGTCTTTTGAAAAGACAAGGAAGGAGGCATGACAGCCTTTTCTTAAGGCATCGATGCATCCTATCTGGGTATGGAACATTTTGGCTCTAGTAATCCATTCTTGGGAAGTAGTCGGGACATTGGTTATGGACAGGATCATGGTGGTGATGCAACAATTGAGTCCCTTAGTGAGGTGATCGATGAGGGTAGCTTCATCAGTAATTTGCACACGAGCAGTGAGATTCTGGAAGTCAGTGATGTACTGTTGGAAACTGTCATCCTTGGTGGTTTTAAAGTTTCCCTACTTCAGGTCTGAAAGTTCCTGATGAGCAGTGGTGTGGAGGTCAAAAGGATAGAACATCATAGTAAAGTCGTTCTCAAAAACATCAAATGTCTTTAGGTTGGCAGCGATGGCAGCGTTGGCTAAGATGTCATACCATTTTTCAGAGAAAGATACACCCCTACCCTTACTTAACTTTTTTAGGGTGGTTAGGATGCATGTGTAGTCAGTGTTGTATAAGTGGGCATTGATGGCAAAGTACGCTTTCATCACCTTCATCCATCGGATGGCATTGGCCGGTTCTCCAGAGAAATTGGCAGGAAGGGCAGCCTTAAACTCGGCTTGGGGGGCAGAGGGGCCAGCTGCAGAGGCAGGTGCTGCTCCAGGCTGAGGAAGGGGTGCAGGGGGTGCAGCTCCAGCTCCAGACATTGTTGCTATGGGGATTTGTGGTGGGGGTGTTAGGGTCAAGGGTTATGAGTGGATTGTCATTACAGGTGGTGTAGGGACTCGAGAAGGTGTGTTACTAGGTGATACTTCAATTGGTGAACCAGGGGATGTTATGGCCTGTGGTTTTTCCTCTGGGTCAGAGTTGAAGGCAGAGAAGGTGCCTCAGTGATGAAGGGACAATGGTCTCAGTTAAGGGGTAAATAATGGAGTAACAGAGGTTGAGGGTCCGGGGATCCTTCCTGATCTAGGGCTACTAGATCCTAGGGTCAATGACTATGATGATGATGAATGGTCATTCAATGATTGCCCTAGGGCATGATCAAGAGCACAGTTAAAGTGCAAAATGGTGGAGGGTAGGCCCTTCTCCTAGATAGGAGGAGCGAAGGGTTACTCTGAATCTTTTGTAACACAAAGCGTACTCAAGAGAGTGTTCAACTTAATCCAAGAGAGGCAGATACTCACGAAGAAGTACCACAGTGTCTCTCCTAGCAAGCTAAGTGTGAATTGAGGACTGAGAACGATGGATGATGATGAGGGAGCACACAAGTCTTGAGAATCACTCAAGGACAGAGAATGAGTATGACTGAAATCGTAGATTCAGAGTAAAGAAACTACAAGTACATAACAATTGGTATATAAACAATTCTATCATGAGAAGATAGAATGTAAAGGAACATCATGGAATATAGGAACACTAAGCCGACATGAGAGAGACGACTGTGAAGATTATCATCTAATAGAATCAAAGAAAACAAGAAAGAAAGATGAGACTAGCTCAAGACATCTCAATGACAAAGAGTGTGTGTTTATGAGCATAGTGGAACATAAATGGAAGAACTGATAGGACGAAGGACATGAAGTAAGAGGACAGAGTGAAAGAGGAAGAAAATTGTAACACAGACCATATAGACAAGTTACTTCAGAAGACACCAGATTTATGGCCTCTGCTAGATTGCTACAGCATTCTGTACATAGGAAACATTGGAAAGGGAAACCATACTCTAAGTAGGAAGTTCTTCATCTTGGACTTTTATTGTGGACTGTCATATGCCATCCAACTCCTGTCAACTCTAGTCAACTCTATATCATCTCCAGTGTGATCTCCTCAAATACACATCACCTGACTTCCAGACCATGTGACATCACCTCATTTAGTATAGATTCACTTATATAACAAAACTGCACACTACTCCGGTTATCAGTATACCTGGTGCACAGCTCCGGCTTTATTTATCTCTTCTTTTGTCTTACTTAGTACTTTAGTCATTGAACATTCTCAATTATCATTCTGTAGTAAATCCTATGTATCTCCATGGTATAAATATTCTGTAGTGTACAGTGTTGTACTTTAGTCAGAATATCAACTAGAACACCTCCTGTGTTTCTAACCAAACTTCTGATCTCTACTTAACTCCTAACTCCTAACTCCACTCCTAAGGGTCCTGAACCTACACAAGGGCACAACACATAAGTCCTGCACCAAGACCCACCCCTCTGCACCTCTGCATCTCCACATCTCCAACCCCCTGACCCCTAATCAGGAGTAAGGAGGACCAGTTCTGACATGGACAATCCTTCTTTTTGACCATCTGTACTCCCAATATTTTTCTAGTTTCTTTTGTTTCTTGTATGACATCATACTCTTTCAGATCCAGGCATGTCAATAAACCCCATTTCTTCTCTACTATGTATTTTAAGAAAATTGAGCAATCTCAATTACCAGACTTCAAATGGATCCAAAAAATCAATGCACAATAGTCTCTGGTCTATCTGGACCAAGATAGGGATTTGACCTGGACTCAGAGTTGGATACATCGGAAACAATCAGAACATTGCGTCAAACAGAGGTTCAAATGGAGGTTTAAACAGAGACATAGGAAACAATTCCGGAAACTCAGATTGTTTCTAGGACTGGATCTTATCATTCCAGAATGGCTATTTGTAGAACCACAGGCACCCACATCAATCTCTTTTCCCTACACTTCATTTGCAAAGTGTGAAACACTTACTAACTTCTTTTTGGAATTTTCATTTACTTTCTTCATTTTCTGATGACTCATTGTTATGGTATCAATCACAATTGGTCAAGAGATTACCAATCATATTAAGATTCTACAAGGTTCTACCAATTATGACACTTAGGCCAACCAGTTACACAATGTCCTGGTTATTTGTCAACAATAGAATATTATTTCTGGAATATCTTTGTGAAGCAATCAGACCAATGCTGCTGCACAAGCTATAGATCACCAGAGATCAACAAGTGTATGCATTGATTAATGCATACTTACCTGAATCCATGCAGAATGCAGTTTCTTTTACACATCAGACTGCTACTTTTGCCAATCTGGCCTTTATGACTATTAACCACAAGGCATGTCCAAATATTATTCTTTATTCCAAGATGTGCTTCACTATTGATTTCATGGAGAAAAGGATATCTCCGTGCAGATTGTCAAGATGCAAGGCCTTATCCACCTTGTTGCCTTCACAGGATTAAATATTCCTGCTAAGATCTCTGTCATAATCCTCTTCAATATGCTACCATCCTTTTATCAGAATATGGCATGCACTTTAGTGCATACCATAACACAGGCAAACTTTCTTCCTAATACAATCACTGCTAGTATTCTGCACGAATATAATCTGTGCAAGAGTACTTACATATTATTACCATTCTTTCTCTATCAAATCCTTCATGTCCCATATTTAATCCACCTCCACTTCCTCTGATGCTTTGGCACAGTGTACTAATCTCAATAGCATCCATCATATCATCACTTGGGCCCGCTAAAGTCAAGGGAGAGATGGTGGCCATACTATTTTTTGTAGTGTTTGCTTGATAGCCATAGGATAGTGTAGATGGGACCATTTCAGAATGATAGATATGTGTGTAGTGCTATATCCTAGAAAAATGGCTAGTGGTTGCCCTCATATCTTTGTGTGCTATTATGATGCTGAGAAATTGAGCAGAAAAAAAAAGTTGAAGAGCCCTATGCCCCTTGCAAAATTCCCACCATGCATATCAACCTATTAAGCTCATCTGTAGCTTTAGTGAATACTTCTATCTTGAAATTGTTGCCTTCTGCTAATAAGAACGGAAATAGATGAGTTCAGTGACTTCCTCTAGGATCTAAGACATTTGAGGTGTAGTGTGAGAACACTTCAATCTGAATTAGCTCTGGTCATGTATATTGGTGGGTTTAATGACTCCTGTCAATTGGCTGGACACTTCTGATGCAGTTAGTGAACCAGTTGCTAACTTGCTCTCTAAACTATGCATAAAGTAATTCAATGAGAGCTACACTGGTTTATTGCACTGCCTGTCATATGATCTTTGTTTCTCATGTGTGTAGGGCAGAGCTCTTGATTATGTAAGCTTGGGCAAAGTCTACATAATGTACAGCCTCTAGTAGTCAGGTGAAGAAACACTTTGCCAAATGACTAGTAGTGGCAACTGAATAGAACCTAAGGGCTAAAAATGATGCTTGATATTCTACTTTCCAATATTTATAATAAAGACATGGTGTAATAATGGGGCTTTAAATACCATCTTGAATATCACTACTATAAAACACTATAAGTAGATGACTATGATATGATTTTGAAAACTCTATGATAACTGTTAATACTAACTGAAATTCACTAACCTAAGGTTAAGTTAGGTTAACCCTAACTAAAAAGACATATTATATTCTTAGGAAGAGCAATACTATTGGATGTTTTCTACATTCTTTGCCATTATATAAGTTATAGACATATTATATATATATAGTTAATTTTTCTGTTATTATACTAATAATTCTAATAGAATTATACAAATGCCAGTGTCAATAGATTTGTAAGCACTTGTACTGTATTGTGATATCTTGTATTCTAATCTAATTTATAAGCTTGACACTAGAATAAGACTCTTAAAGTTCAAACCACCATTGTGTTTATATTAATGCCCATTTTCTCCTTTTCTTAACCTACTACACATCACTGTAAGCCTGTATCTTCCTATATTAACCATCTTTCAGATATAGAAAGGCATTATTATGTTTTTACCACTAGCTATCTGTGTGCCAGGTTTAACCCTTCTGCCATTTCCCTCTCTGGTGTTAGACAACTGATTCAGGCCCAAATGCTGGCAAATCCTTTTAATACATGATATTCACTTATGCTCTTATATCTTCCTTTAGGCCATTATCTGGTTCTCTAGGGTCTTTCTCATTTTCAAAGCTTATATCTATTTTAAGGCCTTAAAGAATGGTTGGATCTTTGTCTTTATCACTTAAATCTATAAAAGTAATATAGTAATGCACTTGTGCTTTCAAATAAAGGGCTATCAATTTAGTGCTATAATCCAAACAGCTTTCCTAACTAAGGCTATTCTCTGTAGTCCTTAATCCTAATCCTATGCCATTATTCTCCTTACTATGGTGATAGCAGGTACATCATTGCAATTCCTATGCTCTCTTGTCCTTATTGTAGTAATGGTAGTGGTGGTGGCAGGTATACCATTGTACTGCACACTCTTGTTCTCCTCCTCATGATTGTAATTACAGTCATAGTGGTAGGCACATTATGGCACCTTTTTGTCCTCATCACCATAGTAGTTGCAGCTACAGTGGTAGACACATTGCCTATGCCCTCTTGTTTAGTGTAGTGGTGGTGGTAGGCATATTATAGAAATGCTGTCATATGCCCTCATCCCCATTACCATGGTGATGGTGATAGTGGTGGTAAGAATGCTGTTTTGTTACCTATGCTCTCTTAACCTTATCACAGATATTATAATAGTGATGGCAGGTGTGCTGCTGTGCCCTTTCATCCTTCTTGTTGTGACTATGGGCATGCTATCATATTACCAGTGTTCTCTTATCCTCTGCATTGTAGTTATAGTTGTTGTGGTGGTTATGGGCACACTGTCATACTATTACCTATGTCCCTTTATCCTCATCATGGTTATGATAGTGGCAGTGGGCACATCATTACATTGCCTATGCCTCATTGTCCTCCTTGTCATAGTCATAGTGGTGGTAGTAGTAGGCATGCTGTTATGCCCACCTGGCCTTCTCATTATGGTCTTGGTCATAGTGGTGGTAGTAGGTGTTAAAGTACTAAATAGGGGCAGCAATGCCCAACTATGGTAAAGTAAATATAATATACTGAGAATCAAGTAGTGTCTCACCTCAGAATGTGCCACAAGTACTAAGCACAACTGAGGTGAGACAAAGAAGTCAGAAAGGTTAAATAGTGACAAGGATACACACTTGCTAAACTCCAAAAAACTCTGGAATAAAATAGGTGAAACTAGGTGTGCTACTTTAGGAAATAACAAAGAGTGCACCAGTGCATGTTCGGAGGGAGTAGGAGCACCACCAAGTGATCAACACAAGATATGACTATACTGTAATAGGTATAAGTGAGTCCGAAAGAGGTAGGATGAAAAATAATTGAAAAGCAACTGGAGTTGGTCTCTGTATGTGCTTCAGAGATGTTCAGAGTTTATACCTTGACACTTCCACTTGAGCACAGCTGTAGACCCATGACCCTTACAAACTTCCAATGTTGCTCATGAGGTAGTGGCTTAGTGAAAATGTCAGCTACCATATCTCCAGTGTGAACATACATATTTTACTATGGCCTCTCCCTTTCCGATCAAGTCGTCCTGGACAAAATGATATTTCCACTGTATGTGCTTTGTCCAGATGCAGAATTGCAGATCTTGGCACAAAATGATTGCAGCTTGATTGTCACAATGAAGAGTACTTGGTCTGGTCTGCAAATGTCTGATCTTCTTGAAGAAAGTGCAGAGCCACACAAGATGTTGACCTGCGTTACTAAGTCCAATGTACTCTAATTCTATGGAGAACAGGGCAACCATGCTCTGTAGTTTACTTAACCAGAAGATGGCTTCTTGATTACTTATAAATACATATCTGGATACAGACCTAGAGTTGTCAGGGTCTTGTGACCAACTGGCATCAGAGCAACCATGGAAGTCTATGTCCATTGATAATTCATTGCCATCAAAGCAGAGTTCCATGTCAGCAGTGCCTTGGAGGTAGCAGAGTATGCGTTTTGCAGTGTTCCAATGGCAGTTTTTAGGGGCAATGCTGAAATGGCTGAGTGTTCTAACAGAGTAGGCAAGGTCTGGTTGTGTTCCCATCATGAGGTACATGAGTGTTCCTATGACTGATAAGTAAGAAACCTTGGTTCCATTGATGATCATCTCCGATATTGTAGAGTTATTTTCTGGACATAAATCATGCCATCTGGGTATGAAGCCTAATCTGCCTTCTCATTATATCTAAGAGATATAGATTTTTGCTTAAGTGGGCTGGAGCATGACCTGTGATCAGAAGTCATTAGTGGACCAGTAAGTTCAACAACACTATAACAATGGCCAAGATTGTAGCATACATGGCTGTCAATAGAGTTTCTGCCCATGATACTAATAATTGTGTCACATAGATATAAACCACCACACATAAAATGACCACACATAAAATGACCAGTCATATCAATGACAACAATCTGAGCCTAGACATCAAGAGGCTCTATAGTTCAATAAGGGATGACATCAATGATAACATTAATGACAAATGGCTCATGCCAAAGAATGGTACATTAAGGAAGCAAAGAGCCTAGACATCTCAGTAGTGAATGTTTCTCCAATCCCATCTTATTAAGGTCAATTCATAAAGGAGGACCTGGTCATATGGTTCAATAAAAGCCTTACACTGTATGAAATATCATACAAGTCTGGATCAGCAGTAGTGGTGAGTGCATCCCCTATACAACAATAGTCCTATGTAGGGAACAAGGCTAACAAAGCAGCACCTATATGATGCATTTGTCAAAGGAAGTAAAACCTTGTATGTTGTTATGTGATCAGTTGTGCAAGGTCATTTTAAAGGATACATTCTCCAAAATTTTAATTGTATACTTACTATACTTCTATTCTTCTCTATTTTGTTATGTAGTGTAGTCATAGAATATTAATTTATTTATGATTTCACTTGTTTTGAGCCTGTTAGTGGCTCTATTGGAGAAGGGTGTAAAGGAGCTGCACCATATATGATGCAAATCTAGGCACCCTTATCTATTTGTCATAAATGAAACTCATAATGTGATAAGTGCATGTGATCTAATTATGTATGCTTTATGTAAAGTGTTGGACAACATAGGTAAAGGTACATTTACTTCTACCTCTACACATTATCAGTGAATGTTATATGATATGGTTCACTTATGTGATCTTAAGATTATACAACCTTACATAGTGTAACGCAAAGCATACTCAAGAGAGTGTTCAACTTAACCCAAGAGAGGTGGACGCTCATGAAGAGGTACCACAGTGTCTCTCCTAGCAAGCTAAGTGTGAACTAAGGACAGAGGACAGAGGACAATGACAAAGGAGCACACAGATCTCGAGAATCGCTTGAGGACAGAAAATAAGTACAACAAATATTGTAGATTCAGAGTGAGGAACTATTGTACAGGCGATCAGATATATAAGTGTTCCAATTGTGGGAAAATGGAACACTATAGAATGCTATGGAATAAGGGGAGACATTGCCATCGTAGAGACAGCTGCGGAGCTAATCATCCAATGAGATAGCAAGATAAGACAAGATAAAAAGGGAAAGACTGCGGAGTCGAGTCATCTACCTTGGAATAGAAATGACTACACAAGGAAGTCATTGGAAAGAGAAAGGTAAGAGGACGAGAAGACAGTCAAAGACACTACTCAAGAGAAGGAATAAGTCTGAGGGTCAACAGTTAGAGTTACAGTATCACCTGAAGGAAGTGTTGATAGCCTCAAGTGAGTCATAATAGACGACGAGAAGAAGAGGAACTAAAGGGAACAATGAGAGAAATGTATGCAAGGGAAAGAGAAAGAAAAGAACTGTAACAGATTCAAGGGCTCCACAACCAGATTTTGGAGATGGGCAGTAGAGCATGGCTTCAAAATGAGCTAAGTAACACACAAGCTGAACAGTTACTTTCCCTAGTTCAGCGCCATGCTAAAGTGACCCAAGCAGACTTAGAGTCCACTAATTGCCTACTTCAACAAGATGTGTGGGGACTCATAGAAGAACTTGCACAAACCCAAAACTGAGAACACCAACTGGAGCAAGCACTCCATGACCACCACTCCACATCCATCCCTCCTTCAAATGGAGGAAATCCTCCTTTATCCCAACATCCCATTTCCACTAATCCACCTATCAAGACACCATCTAGAGAGCAATCCGAAGACTACCTGGGTCCTAGTAGACCATGTGAACAAGTTACTTCAGAAGATGCCAGGTGCATGGCCTCTACTGGATTGTTATGGTGTTCTGTACATCAGAGACATTGAAAAGAGAAACCATACTCTAAATAGGAAGTACTTCATCTTGGACTTTTATCTTGGACAAACTTTCTTGCATCTAATCTTTTGTATCCCTACTATCTATTTAGTTTCTTTTGTTTCTTGCATGACACTATACTCTTTTGGATCCAAGTATGTCGATAATCTCTATTTCTTCTCTACTGTGTATTTCAAGAAAATTGAGCAATCTCAATTACCGGACTCCAAATGGATCCAAGAAATCAATGTACAATGGTCTCTGGTTTATCTGGACCAAAATGGAGATTGGCCCTGGACTTAGAGTCAGAAACATTGGAAACAATCAGAACAGTGGTTCAAAAGAAGGTTCAAATAGAGACATAGGAAACAATTTCGGAAACTTGAATTGTTTCTGGGACTGGATTTAATCATTCCAGAATGGCTATTTGTGGAACCACAGGCACTCACACCAACTTCTTTTCCCCACACTTCATTTCTGAAGTGTAAAACACTTACTAACTCCTTTTTGGAATTTTCAGTTGCTTCTTTCATTTCCTGATGACTCATCATTGTGGCATCCATCAAGATCGGACAAGAGATTACCAATCACATCAAAATTCTACAAGGTCCTACCAACTATGGCACTTGGACCAACCAGTTATGCAATGTCCTGGTTATATGTCAACAATAGGATATTGTTTCTGAAACATCTCTCTGGAGCAATCAGACCGATGCTACTGCACAAACATTATAGATTACTAGAGATCAACAAGCATATGCATTGATCAATGCATACTTACCTGAATCCATGCAGAATGCAGTATCCTTTATGCATTGGACTGCTATCCTAGCCAATTCAGCCTTTGTGACTGGATCTACTACCATTGCTCCTACTTATGACAAAACATACTCCATAGCCAAGGACTTGTGGGATCATCTGCAACAGAACTATCAACCACAAGGTGTTTCCAGATACTATTCTCTGTTCCAAGATGTGCTTTGCCATTGATTCCATGGGGATAAAGATATCTCCATGCAGATTGTCTAGATGCAAGGCCTTATCCATTGTATTGCCTCTGCAGGATTAAATATTCCTGCTGAGATCTCTGCCATGATCCTCCTCAATGTGTTACCATCCTCTTATCACAATTTGGCATCCAGGAAAACTTCCTTCCTGATACAATTGCTGCCAGTATCCTTTTACATGAATATAATCTGCACAAGGGTACCCATTATTGCCATTCCTCCTCTGCCAAATCCCTCATGTCTCACATCCAATCCACCTCTGCTTCCTCCAGTGCTTCAGCACAGCATACTATAGCTATTCATAATGCTCTAGTTCGTCAACCATGTGGCAAATGTGGGAAGAGCAATCATCCCACTGAATGCTGTTGGAGTGGACAGGGATGACCTTCTGGACCTTTGGGTAATCAGGGGAGACTCGGACAGAAGAGATCAGCGAAAGGCAGAGCCTTTGATTGTTGGCAAAAACAAAAGGAGAATAAAGGAAAGAAGAAAGCCGGTGTGCATTTTCTTTAGGAGGAAATTGACTTTGCCTATATGGCATTAGCAGATGACCCTCTTTCTCCAGTTCTAGAGGAAAAAGAGACCACCTATGATGGCTGGGACAATCAGTCCATGGTTGTCAATGATGGATGGAACACTGATGGACAGAACATCACCATGGATGATGGGTTTGCAGATGATTCCTTTCAGCCCAATGATGCTCATTCCTTTCCAATTATCCAGCTTCCTCCTCATCCCATCTCCTATTGAGGGATTGACATCCAGACAATCCAGAGATAACTTGGACTGGAATCCAAGACCCGGATCTTTGAATCAGAAGAAAGGGAAGAGGTAGAACAACTGGAAGCAGGCTTCTGAGAGAAAGGATGATACCAGTGATAGTTACAATGGTGACACACACCAGACCAGGATGGGTACATGGAAACATGGATACAACCTGAGTAAACTTGTAGAATGGGGTAGTCCAGATGAATCCGGATATATAAATGCCTCCTATAAATGCGATGACTCTTTTGACTGGTATTGCAGAAATGGCCAGAGTCACTACAACTGAATTCCATACCTAGGATCATTGGATGGTGGATAGTGGTGCAATACACCATATCACCCCTTATCTTAGAGATTTCATATTGCTAAATAACAGGAAGAAATATTGTGAAGTTGCTAATGGAGCAGTCATGATCATGACTGGACCTGGACATGTTATTATCAAGTCTGGAGATCACTTGCCATTAATTTTGCAAGACATGTGGTATTCTCCAGATTCACCACATAGGCTTCTATCCTTACCAGCACTAATCAAGCTCGGGTTTACTGCTGAGATCACACAAAAGGCTACAATTATTCAGAACAAACATGGCCAAGAGGCATTGCAGGCACTTGCTTTTTCTCCTTGAGGTGGACTTCATTGGTTTCAGTCACAACAGATTATTCTGACGAACTGTTCAACCATGTCTTTATAGGAAAAGGATTCTTTTTGACTGTGGCATTATTGCTATGGACATGTATCCAGTAATGCAATCCGGAATGCTCATAAGACTTGTCTTGGCATTCCATCCCTATCTCCTCTAGATCATTATCTCTTTTGCAAGGGATGTTCTTTAGGCAAATATCATCTAGCACCTCATCCAGAATCTCATTCTCATGCACCTGCTGTTCTTGCACTTGTGCACACCAATCTTCTGGAAATGCTGATTCAATCTTGGAATCACAACAAACGGGTTATCACTTTCCTAGAAGATTATAGCTCTTATGCTTGTCTTACTTTCCTGAAGCACAAATCAGATGCTTTTGATGCATTCAAATCTTATCTAGCTATGGCCAAATGGTCTACTGGTTTTTCTTTTATCACTCTGCATTCAGACCGAGGGGGGGAATTCACTGAGACATAGTTCCAATCATTCCTCACTTCAAGAGGCATTCAACATCAGTTGACTGTTGCCAGAGAACCACTGCAGAATGGATGTGCAGAAAGATTTAACCGCACTATCCTAGAGAAAACCAATGCTATGATGTATCATGCATGCCTTTCAAATGCATTTTGGTAGAATGCAATAGAAGCAGCAGTGTATACCTACAATTGCCAACCCATCTGAAGATTGAACTGGGCAACTCCTATCTCAAGATGGGATCCCCATATAGAGAAACTGGATATTTCATCATTTTGGGTCTTTGGCTGTCATGCTTAAGTCTTTATTCATAAAGAAGAATGGAAAGATAAACATTCCCCTAAAGCCAAAGAAGTGATTTTTATTGGTTATCCAATAAGAATGAAGGGCTACAAATTCTATGATGTTCAAGATTGAAAGATTGTCATCACAAGTAGTGCCACCTTCAATAAATTCTCCTTTCCCAAATGTCTGAAAGGTATAATGAACCTGACCTGATACAAATCCCAAATGATGATAATAATGACTTGGAATATAAAGATGATGGAAAGGATGCCTCTGAGGACGCTCAAGCCCCTATTCTGGATGTCTACGGACCAGACTTTCGGTTCAATCCTATTATTCTAGATCTGCCACCCAATCAAGATCCACATCCAGAGCAGTTACCGGATGATCCTCCTGATCCATCATCAAAAGGATCTACTCCTATCCTGGGACCTAGCACACCAGTGCAACCTCCTTGACCACCTCCTGTGGAACCTCCACAACTCCCCAGAAGATCACAAAGACAGAGAGCCCCAAGATTTGTACCAGACAATGTCTATGGACAAAGAGCTCTGGTCAAGATCAAAAGACTGCTCAGGCAAAGGAGAGAAGATCCTGACATAGATAATGATGATGCACATCAAATGAGTGCACATTTTATTTCTGCTATGATATTTATGGCAGCACCAGTGTTTGGAGTTCCCAAGCAATACCGAGATATATTCAAGCTACCAAAGGATCAGCAACAGCTATGGCTGGATGCTTGCAGAGAAGAAATGAAATCTATAAAAGACAGAAAGGTTTGGGATCTGAGAGATCTACCTCTGGGTTGTAAACCTATCATAGGGAGATGGGTATTTGTCAAGAAAAGCGATGGACAAACCAAGGCACACTTCATTGCTAAGGGATTCACTTAAGTATATGGCATAGACTTTGAGGAAACCTTTTCTCTAGTTGCAAGATTTGAGACAGTCCATCTCTTACTCACACTAGCAGCTCTAGAAGATTGGGAAATTGAAGTGCTAGATGTGAAGACCACCTTTTTATTAGAAGATCTCAATAAAAAGATTTACCTCACATAACTGGAAGGTTTTGTATCCAAAGGTCAAGAGACAAAGGTTTGCAGATTAAGAAAGGCCATCTATGGTCTTAAACAAGCAGCCCTACAATGGAACAAAGTATTTCATAAATCCCTCGAGGATTTGGGCTTCAAACGCACACATTCTGATCCCGGAGGATATGTCTATTCAGACAATAGTGTTCTGGTCATCATCCTTATCTATGTGGATGATGCTCTTTTCCTCTTCAACAAATGATCAATCCTATTACAGAAGAAACAAGACTTCATAAAGAAATAGGAAAGTTGAGACCTTGGAATAACCATGGGATACCTTGGAATAAGGATTACCAGAGACCAGACTAAGCAGACTCTAAGATTGGATCAAATCAAGTATGCTGAGAAGGTCATAGATTGCTTTGACCTGCAGAATTGCAGACCAGCATATGTTCCTCTACCCTCTGGCTATAATCCACAGTCATTGACAAAAGAATCGAATGCTTCACTCTGAAGTCATTATCAATTGGTCATCAGATCATTGTTATACATCATGCTCAGAACAAGACCAGACCTTGCCTATGCTGTTATTAAGATGTCATAATTCTCAGCTAATCCTACTGAGGATCATTTTCAACACACATTATATATTGTGTGCTACCTGGCTAGCACCAGAGACTTATACCTCACCTATAAAGGAGAAACCAATTCTGGTTCCTTGGCATACAGTGACACTGATTGGGCAGGTGACCTAGACACTAGATGGTCCACCACTGGTTATTGTATATTTCTTGCAGATGGAATAGTCTCATGGCTATCCAGACAACAAAGGAAGGTGACATTATCATCAACAGAAGCAGAATACATTGGCATGACTGAGGTTGCTAAGCAACTTACTTGGATCAAATCCCTATTCAAAGAACTCGGATATGATCTACCACCTTTTCATCTCTATGTGGACAATCAAGAAGCTATGTTCTTAGCCTTTAACCCAGTGCAAGAAGGACGGACCAAGCATATCACAATCCCCTATCATTTCATTTAGGAATCCATTCAAGAAGTTTTGATCAAACTCTTCTATATTGCCACTGGAAAACAGAAAGCCAATATATTTATCAAGAATCTCACTAGAGATCAATTCTCAAAGATTAGGGACATGTTGTTCCTGAAACCCTATTTCCATACATTATAATTCTCTTGAATAATATGGAGTGTTGAAATGACTGAACTACAGTACTCTGGATTGTAGTCCGGAAGTACAGATGTCCAGAATAAAACAGTCCAAAGGTATACAGTCTGGAACTGGGTTGACTGGATAGCAGACTGACTCAGATTGACCTGGACTGATAGGATCAGTCATGGATGTTTTGCAATACTCATGACTAATGAGTATGCCTCATGCTATATAAGCAGATTTGTAAGCTGCTCAGCAGCATAGCCTTGAGCATAGCATCTGTCAGCATTGCAGTGTATTTGCAATAGGGCAGTCATCTGCAAATTACCCTTTTTGGGATAGTGGCACAGTAATTCACATAATATTACAGCATGTACAGTAACATAGGTGACAGCATGCAAGAGTAGGGCATCTGTAAAATCCCAGACACTCACCCACTTCCAGTTGTCCTGCTATCAAGTACCAGGGGTCCTCTATTTTTTCCTTTTCTGGTATGATGGTGCTCATGCGCCAACTTTCATTCTGAATGTGAATAGTGGGCTTAGCTTTCACTTTCTTGCCTTTGTTATATAGACAAACCAACCAAAATGTACACAATCTCCATCATTCTAGGTAGTTAGTTTCTGTGAACGCCAGGGAATTTGATTGCTATTATGATATTGACCTGTTTCCAAATTAAATGCATCCCCAATCCAATCTCAGTCATGGGACCTTGGTCAGATACACCTAACACGGTCACGCATTGACGATCAACGCACCTTGAACACGTTCCACCATCTCCCCCCCATGTAAACTACCCTGTACTATTCATCCCGGACAATGGACTTGGACTCTCATATTGTTAATTATTCTTCCTGGACCACCTCCTCACCCCAGGACTGGATTCCATACACTGACACGCCTCATAACAATAGATCTCTGACTTCGACACCTTCATTATCACTGCACACATGCCCTTATTTAATAGCACCTGTTGCCTCGCCTACACCTACCTGATCAGCACATCCCCTAGTGGGGTGCCTCAAGGCCACTTCCTTACTCAGCTCAGCTTCTGCACCATTACCTACACCATTTCCAACACCACCATCACAACCCCAATCTTTTTCTGATGACCAGATCCATAAACTCCTCGAGATGGGGACCAGTAGCTCGTTCGTCATTCTTTTCCAGCATGGTGCCCTGGAAACCATCGTCATAGCAGGCTATCACAGCTTCAAATGCCCACTTTGCGACTTGCACATCAACACCAGCATCTCTGGCTCCGTCATTCTTTTTTCCAGTGGCCAGTTCAATGCGCTCACCAATCACTATCACAAAAAGCCTTGTCTGGCAGTGCTGGCATGTAAAGAGAAGGAATATGTGAATGCCACATTGCGGGAAGTTGCTACCTCCACCCATCCATCTAATGGTTTGTTCATCTCTCCTACAAGTGGCAGCTACAGGTAAAATCTGACTCTTTCGAATCTTGATCAAACCACTAACTTTTTATTTGACTAGTGCTCGTACAGACTGTACCATTACCCGTTCTTTATCTGAGCCAGACATACACTTTGTATCTTTTCAGGTTCCATCCGATGATGGGGCCACAAATAATCCACAACTGCCGCTCTCTTGTCTTGGCCTTGCTTTCCATTGGCAGGTCCCCTCTGGCACCAACATGCAGATGACTATCCCATGGACATGCACGCTCCCAGGCAGGCCTGATGAACTTGGGTTTATTATCAACGTCGTCAACGATCAATGCTATGCTTGTTCGCCAGAATGTGCTCGTGCTCTTCAGTTTAACAAGGAGTGCTGTTTACCATGCAACTCTCTTGCTCCCAAGGTTTCCAAGCTGGGAGTTATGATTGCAACATATAAACCACGCATATGTCGCAATCTCCTTGGTGTTACTCAATTGCACCAAGCTCTAGATGACCGTAAGGCTGAACTTAACAAGTGGAAGTTCAAGGTAATGTTCAAGATTGGTCTTATGATCGTATACTAACTTTTTGACAAAGGTACTAAATGACAGCAGGCAAATTGCACATGTACTTAATACTCTTGATACCCACTCCGCTCTGGTGATGGCATTATCACAGAGCAATGCACCCTAGCTACGCCATATCTTACAGATGCTCTTGAAGAATGGCGCTAGTGTCCATACAATCCTTCAGTGAATTGAAGATGCAATCACAAACAGGTACAACCTCCGTGGCTACAATCAAGCAGAAACTGATCTTGCTCTTCTTGTCTATCATGTTGGAGGTACAAACCTCCTCACTGCTCTCAACCAATGCCTCTGCCTCCCTGCTGTCCATACTGTTCGACAAAATGCATCATCTGTCAAGGTAGCACCCACAATTGGCCCCATCACTCCAGAAACTCTCATCCAGAATATCCAGAAGGTCATCATTGAACCTCGTTCTCAGTCTTCCCAAACCATCACCCTACGTGGTATTAGTATCCTAACAGATGAGACTGCGCTTGAGGAAGTGGCAACATACCACTCAGCTCAGAATGTTGTTGGAGGGTTGTGTTGGAAACACGTAGGGGCTATATATTCGTACCTCGACTTGTATGAGTCTGCTGAACGACTGGCGCTGAAAATCTCATCCAAAGAGATTCATCTTGGCAAGGAAATGATAGTCATTGCTGCTCACTGTTTCGGCGAGGATCATACCTACCTCATATTGGCTGCGCCCTCCTGCAAAGAGGAAGACCACTCTGACTGGGAGACACTGATGAGCGCCATTGTTGATTCATGGTACGGTAGTGATGCGCACATGAAGGTTGGCCCTTTGTGGTTATTTGCAACAGATGGTGATGCAACACATCGGAAAGCAGGCCACAAGATTTTTTTGCAGCACAAGCTTGGCATCATTTCTTCTATCTATGGTATTCTTGCTGGCCTAACTGGTCTCAATTTGTACACAGGTCCACACGACATGACTCTATATTTCGATTACAACCACATTTTCAAGTGTATACACTTTCTTTTATTTTCATGGGTTCACCAAACTAAGTCAAAAAATAGGTTTTTGTACATTGCTTCGGTCATCCCATGGTCTAATCATCGGCAATGGGTGTTGCGTAAACTTGAAAATCCTACTGTGCTACCTATCCTGGCTTGATGGTGGTAGTGAGGAACATGCCCACAAACTGCTATACCCAGATGTCCCACAGGATGTCCCACATGCAGTTGAGCTCATCCAAGCTGTGATTAGGCTTAGCGACATCAATCCCACAAAGCTGCCATACTTAAAGCCAAGTGGTACCCCATGCATTGACGCCATAATTGACCTTGAAGCAATTTCATTGTTGGGTGCTATCCTCCAGTCTCATCGAGCCCTTCATCAATCCAACACTCTCCTTGTACCAATAGGTCTATCATCTTAGTACAGCTGCACATCTCATCTTCTCCCTCTACCGGATTCATCGGACTGTGTTTTTACCCAACCCACTCATGTATGACACAATGATGATGATCAAGAACATCATCTTCTGTGCTGCAAAACAGTTGTGTCTTGAATGCAACTCAACATTCTTCCTCCCTGATGTTAGTACCGATGCTATTGAAAATCTGTTCGCATATGTTTGGATGTGCGGCAGTCACAACAGTGCAATAAATTACAAGCAAGCTGTTGACCGACTTTGCTCAGCACAGAACATCAGCAGCGTATATGCAAGAAATCCTGATCTCCACCATGGTCATCATCGGCTCAACTTAACACGCTCTGCACACATAGATCATATCAATCAAGCTATGTGGACAGGTGACATTTCCATCCGGAGCTGCAACCTTCAAGCTACTTGGTCTGTTGGCCAATCGGCCACAGCATCCATCCTTGCTGATTCCCTTCTTCATCCAGATGAATATGACTATAAAGCAATCTTCTCCCTCGAAGATGTTGATCTCTTGTGCGTGTTTGGTCAAGGCAGGTACCCTGGAATCAACCATGGTGACGACAAAGACACAAGCAGAGTTCCAAAGGTCATGGGACAAGTGACTACGTTGGGTTTCACTGAGGGTGGTGGCCCGCTGATTGAAGTACAGAATCGCAATGAAAGTTCCCCTGCAGTTGTTGAAGACGATTTTGGTCCAACGTTTGAGGAACAACTTGAGAATGAAATGGAGAATGGATGAGAATTGGATACTGTTGGCCAATTACCCCTCCTGGATGGACTCTCTCCGCCACCACCATCAGGGAAGGGAGTACATCCTTTTGACTATCTCTTGTGCAAGGGAAAATGGGTACACAAGTCCTCTGTCTGCCAGCTTCTGTTTAATGAGGAATTCACTGCAAAGTCACATGACAGGCTCTTGTGTGTACGTGGGTTTACTCCCATCAACAAACGCTTTGAAGTATTGTCCACTTCATCCTTGGAATCCTTGTTCATTGTTGGCAATTCTTTTATTACACTTCTCCATCTCAGCAATCAGACAGCTGCTCTCGCCCTTGTCCACTCAACTGGTATTTATGAAAATGGCATGTCTCGTGACGACATCAGTCTCACAATCTTGCAAGTCAACGGTTCAAAGGTTAAAGTCACCGGAAATGTTCTTATGCTCCTTCCATGTAAAGCTGGTGGAGTGGTAGAACCCATGGGTCATTCAAAAGTAGTGTGGGTCTGGAATGGTGCATATCTCAAGACCGAGTCCCTGGTTCCTGGTCATGAAGGATTAATGACTGAGAGAGTTATCAAGATCACTACCTGTGGGTTCCTCACTGAGCCCATCAACCTATCTGTGGTTGAAGCGTCCATCTACCTACCTGCGGAGACACTAGGGGAGATCAATTCGCATGGCGTCACTTGGTTACTGGCCAATGATATCCTACAGACCGCAATTGACCTGATATGGAAACAGGCTTTGGATGCAAAAATGCCTGTGTCAAGTCTGGCGTTAATCCAGGTGAATGGGTCAATGAGCGAAGAGTTTCCATACCGCTCACTAGATGGTAAGTCACCCGTATTTTGAGTACATTTTATACTTAGGTACATATTCTGGTCAGGTACTATGCCCACACTCCTTTGTGAACCAGCGATAGCCCAGCTGTCGTCATCTAAGGCATCTTCTGGCCATATCACTTGTCCCTGATGTCGTGAATCAACTAATGACATATGGTCACATATGGGGCAGCATATTTTGCAATCCATACAAGGTGTTGAAGAGTCGTTGCTATTGCCAGTTGAACACAGGCTTCCATGTGGATTTTGTGGACAGTCAGAGGTTGATCACCCTGATTATGCTATTAAAGTCAAGGTTATGGCGCATGGACAAGAATTCCTCACCAACTGTCCTTTCCAAGTCCCAATCAAGTTCGGTTATGCGAATAAAGGATCTCAAAAGTGTCCTTGTTGAAACATTCCAGTGGTATGCCCATTATGCCCATCGCTCCCTTGGGCTCATGATACTAAGTGGTGGACTGGAGTTTGGCGCTATAACATGGGGCAACACCTCAATTTTCACCACCCAGAATATGCTCATCCTGGCAAATTGATGGGTGTTCCCCTTCTTTCCTTTGCTCTTGCTGCCGTTCTCTTGACACCTCTCGAGGAGCGGTGATTGGGCGTCAATGTTCAACCGGAATTCTTGTTCATTGTGGATGAAAGTGCTCAAGCTGGAGAAAAGTGCAAGGCTATCATAACTGAACATGCAACGATTGCTGTTTACTCTTCCAAACATGGTCGTACGAACTGATGGTTTTTCTTGTCTGCTCTGAGCTCACCATTCCAATATCTATGCTAGTCGCTCTGTTGCTCACGTCTCTCATTCTTGTTATGATACCAACACTCTTTGTCATACAATTCATATGCAGGTTATGCTTTTGTTGTTACCACACAGTCACTTTGTTCCTCGCTGCATGTGTCACATGAATCACGTGTTTGGTGTCTGATGTCCATCTGAATTGCAAATTCACCAACTTCCGGCCTCTTTGAAAGCGTGACTATCATACCAACTATAATAAAATGTAATGCGTTATGGTGGTGGTGGTTGCCCTCCCGTAACTGTGGGTTAGTGTAGCCTAACCTTGTTTCGCCCTACTCTTGACAGCATGACATAACTACAGTGTGATGACAGTGACTCAGCAACTCACAGCTGGTCACATGATCACAGCACCCAGGTTTGACAGTCAGCAATAGCAGTCTATAGTCTGACAGGCAGGACTAGTGAAATTAACTATGGTAAGCCCTAATCCCTTATGCTAATCAGTCTAGACTTAGCAATTTTTTTACAGTTTGAGGTTAGGTGACCACATCACATAACATCACGGTATGTTCAACTTCTTCTTGTCTGCTCGTTACTAATCACATGCCATCACCTGCTGTCTCCTGCCTGCTGCTCACTGCCTACCCCATACTTACACCACCACCACCACCACAACAACAACACAAGGGTGGTGCAATAGCACACAACTGCCCAGTGTGACCCCACCCATCTGGATAACAGTCGGACCCAATGGCCTATGCACCATGACCACATGACGGGAGGGCAGGGTAGCGCAACTGTGCATGGCACCACCATCTACAAGGATGATGCATGGGGAGTGCAACTGCACACAGCACCACCATGACAACAGGGAGGCCTGTGACCACGTACAGCACACCTACCACCCATAGGACAGCAAGGAAGTCAGGGGAGTGCAATGGCACACCCATCACCCACCAAGATGACATGCAGGGGTGCAATGGCATATGACACCACCACCACCATGGCGGGAAGCACTGCAACTGTGCATGGCACTCATAGGACAATGTGAAGGGTGAGGGAGCATGACAGTGCACCCACCACCCACCCAGACGTTGTGTGGAGGCAACTGCATATGGTACCACCACCATCACATCAGCAGAGAGGTGCACAACCATATGTGGCAAGCCTACCACCCACACAATGACAAGGAAGGTAGGGGAGCATGACGGCACACACACCACCTACCAAGACAATGCATGGGGGCCAAACAGCATATGGCACATCCACCAGCCACAGGATGACAAGGAGGGCAAGGGAGCACAACGGTGCATCCACCACCCACCAGGATGACATGTGGAAGGCAAAACTGCATACAGTACCACCATCACCCACTGGACGACAACAAGGGGGGGTAGCACAATGGCACACAGGACCACTACCACCACCACCATGATGGTAGGCAGGGGTGCAACCATGCACGGTACACCCACCACCCACAGGACGACTGGGAGGGCAGGGTAGCACAACAGCACATCCACCATCTACCAGAACAACACACGGGGCACACACAGTACACCCACCACCCACAGGACAGCAAGGAGGGCAGACCACCCATCAAGACAACATGGAGGCAGAACAGTGTGCACACCATGCACACCACCCACCAGACGATGAGAAAGGTGGGGGCAGCGCAACAGCGTGTGCATGGTGTACCTACTACTCATGAGACAATGAGAAGGATGTGGCTGCACAATGGTGTGCCCACTATCCACTAGGATGACATGCAGGGGGCACAACAGCACATGCACCACAAGCACCGCCCACCAGATGACAAGGAAGGGGGGATGGTGCAACCCACACAGTGATGATGAGGACAGGGCTTTGCAACAGTGTGGCCACCATCCATCAGGGCAACGTGTGGGGGGCATGAGGGCACATGCGCCACCCCATACCACAACTGAGGGTGTGCAGCACCCACCACCCATACAACGACAATGAGGACATGGGCACACAATGGTGCACCCACCATCACAATGCCAGCGATGAATGAGAAGGTGATGGTGACAGTGGGTTGTACGAAGTACATGTACAGTAGATAGTAAATATTATATTTGAATATCTTAAATCTGAGGGAAGAGAAAAAAAAAATAATACAATACTACAGATATTGTACAGACTCATATAGTGAACTACAATGGTCCAGTGGCTCCAGCATTCACATGCTGTACAGCCACCCGCACTCTGTACAGCACTGTCACAGCACTATACAAAGGAGGACCTGTCTGTGACACTGTAATAGCTGTCACACACTGTCAAATGCTGTACAGTCCTGCACAGCAACTCCATGTTTTGCAGATGGTGCAGAACAATAGGGAGGCAGTGTCAGCTAAGTATCAATTATGTACAGCTTGACACAGCCTAGTGCCTCATGGTACACAGCCCAGCATAGCCCAAGGCCTCATGGCAGCCTCAAGCCCCATGTTGCTGTGCTATAATAGGAGATTCCCATGTGTATCTGAAACATATAAATAGTTTCATGTATTTACAGTTACAATAAGCTTTAATCTTCACTTCTTTCATATCGTTCTATTACCCACTGTCTAATCTCCAAGGTGATTACATCTATACCTTCACCAAGCACTTTGCAAGTCAAGTGAGTCTTTTCGCCTGGCAATTATCCTTTCCCTGGCACTGCACACCAGAGGACCATTTTAGGATTTGCCACCCTATACCATTTCTTTACCCACTACATGTTTATGCTGGTGGATCAGTAGTGGTGCCCCGATCCCAAGGACTCAAGTCTTCATCAGTCACTCCACAATGAAGCAAACAACCCAAAATGACAGATATATTGCTGTCGTTCTGTCATATGCCATCCAACTCCTGTCAACTCTGGTCAACTCCAGACCATCTCTGGTGCGATCTCCTCAGATGTGCATCACCTGACTTCCGGACCATGTGACATCACCTCATTTAGTATAGATTCACTTATGTAACAAAACTGCACACCACTCTGGTCATCAGTATACCCAGTGCACAGCTTTGGCTTTGTTTATCTCTTCCTTTGTCTTTGTTACGATTTTTTTCATCTTCATCTTCTATGAGTGCTTCTCTTATCGTTTCCTTTAGTTCTTACTCTTCTCATTGTCAACCATGACTTCCTCTTGAGGCTATCAACACTTCCTTCGGGTGATAACTCATAGTTTTATCTCTCAGGCTTACTTCTTTCCCTGAGTAACTTCTTGAACTGTCGTCTCATCCTCTCACTTTTCTCCTCCTGATGACTTCCTTGTGTTGTCATTTCCTTTCCAAGGTAGATGACTTGACTCTACAGTTCCTTCTTTTGTCTTGCCTTATCTTTGCTCTCTCATTGGACGATTAGCTTCGCAGCTGTCTCTCTCACAATAGTGATGTTTCCCCTTGTTCCATAACATTCCATAGTGTTCTATTCTCCCACAACTAGAACACTTAAATACCTAATCACCTGTACAATAGTTCCTCACTCTGAATCTATGCACCTGGTGCTAGCCCTTCTTTGTCCTTGAGCGATTCTCAAGTCCTCTGAGCTTCTTGTCATTGTCCTCAGTCCTAGTCAATGTCCTTCATCCTAGATCTTTGGATCTCCTTGTTCTAAGTCCATTGTCTTCAGTCTGTTGTCTTCATCGTACTCATTCCTTATCCTCAAGTGATTCTTGAGACCAGTGTGCTCTCTTGTCATCGTCCTCTGTCTCTGCCCTTGGTTTACACTTAACTTGCTAAGAGAGATGCTGTGGTACCTCTTTGTGAGCGTCCGCCTCTCTTGGAACTAGTCAAACACACTTTTAGGTACACCTTGCATTACAGTCTTACTCAGTACTTTAGTCATCAAACATTCTCGATTATCAATCCATAGTAAATCCTATATATCTCTATAGTATAAATATTCTGTAGTATACAGTGTTGTACTTTAGTCAGAATATCAACTAGAACACCTCCTGTGTTCCTAACCAAACTTCTGATCTCCACTTAACACCTAACACCTAACACCACTTCTAAGGGTCCTGAACCCACATAAGGGTGCGACATATAAGTCCTATGCCAAAAACCACCCCTCCACACCTTCGCATCTCCACATCTCCAACCCCCTAACCCCTAATCAGGAGCAAGGAGGACCGGTTCTGACATGTTCAGCCAGACCTGATCTCCTGACCTATGCATGTGGGATTTCATCCAACCCAAGTTCAGTAACTATGTACATAATATCATTGTATTTGTGCCATGAAGTTTATGTTGGAGTGACTTTCCATGATCAAGTCAGATGTTGGCAAGAACACTAGGCATGCAAAGATGAGGTAGGAGGTCTATCCCTGTATATCTGGAGAGACCCTTGAACAATTGAGTTTTCCAGGCCCTTGCACCTGTGACAGTGCTAACCATCCTGCCTTTGTTTGCACACCCATCCACTATCTTGTCCTGATACTCCTCATCAAGGTGCTACACCTCATATGTCCATTGACATCATAAAAGAAGAAGATTGTTATCACAGAGCCCTCATACCACTTGAACATGTTGACAAGGGCCTCTTGAAATGCAAAGTGATCCTGGTGAAGCAACATAAACCAATGACTGTCATAAAACATGACTGTATTTACAGCGAGTCTCTGGATTAGGTGATTCCCATATCTTTGAAACTGTTGTCTTAAACACTTCTATTGTGACCTTATGGTGTCCTGCACCACGCAGTGCTTTATTCTTCCTCATATACCCTAATGGAGACAATGAGGTTGGCAAGCCCATTGTTGTAAATGAGTGCTTGAAATAAGAGATAGATGTTGCACAATGCCACCACGCGAGTAAATGTGAATGGATGTGTGTGCAAGAGTAAGTAGTGAAGAGGAGGGACGATGATGAGGCTGAGGAAGAAGCCTAGGCCAGTGCCTGAGAGGGCTGGGAGAAGGGTGTCAGAGAGTAGGCTGCTGACACAGGGGTGGAGAGCAGTGATGATGCTTGCACCAGTAAGGAAAAAGAGGAAACAAAGTGGGAGAAGATCAGTCTGCATGAGAAATGGAAGGAAGAGGAAGGGGGATGGCGATCAGAAGTGGGTGGTGGGGTTGGGTGAGAGTGTCTGCAGTGGATTGTGGTGCATCAGAGGAGCATCAGGTAGAGTCATGTGATAAAGTAGGCACAAAGATGGATTGTGATTTGGGTGAAGTGGAAGCAGAGAAGGAGTCTGGGGAGGAAAAAGAAAGGGAGAGGGGGGAGTATGATATAGTGTGTGTCAGAACTGATGGAGATGAGATGGTAGGTGGGTTGAAAATATAGGACTCACAAGACACCACCCATGGGATTCTGGATGGTCTGCACATTGGCTTGCCAGTTGACTGTGCTTTCTCCTCTATTGAGCTTGCTTGGGGTAGGCCTGGATCAGGGTAACAGAGAAGCATGAGACTAAGTGGGACCATGTGTGGGATCAACAGGGTCATTCCTAGAATGTAATCTAGACAGAGTGAACAAGGGAGAAACAAGAAGGGAAAGAGACAGACCGTTAAAGTATCTAAATAAGGGCAGCAATTGCCCAACTAAGGTAAGGTAAATACAAGATATCAAGTGATTAAAAGAGATCTCACCTCAGACTGTGCTGCAAGTACAGAGCACAACTGAGGTGAGAGGGAGGAATCAAAAATAATTAAATAGTGTTGAAGACAAGCAGGTGCTTAGCTCCAGAAAACTCTGGAGTGGAATAGGCGAAAATAGGTGTGCCGGATCAGGGAACATGAAAGGTGCAGTAGTGCATGTTCAGAGGGACTAGGAGTGCCACCAAGCGAACGACACAAGATATGACTATACTATAATAGGTATAAGTAAGTCTGAAAGCAGTAGAGTGAGAAATAGGAGAGAAACGTCTGGAGTTAACACATGTATAACTCCGGAGTTGTCCGGAGGTCATACTTTGACACTCATGTATTGCTTATACCTGCAAATATGTCCATGCTCAAATCTGTCCTATGTGTGAGCAGCCACAGTACTCAAAGTCTGGACAACCCTGCTGCATATTCTCCTATATACCCTTGATACCATGTCTTCAAGGATTTTTCCAGAGCAAAAGCATGATCCAAACCCTACAGTATCATGATCAATTCTGTCCATCTCTGAACACCATCAGGGACATATTTGATGCTGAGTGGTATCATATCCTCAAAAACACCACTGTTTAGATTGATGGGATTCCATAGGCCCATTGTTACTTTTCCAACAAATTTGACATTGCTTTTGGGCTTTCCATGGATAGTTTTCTTCTCTTTAAGCATTGTCAGGGGGGGCCATCTGCAACACCAATCCTATTACAAAACTTTAACCTCCCACCAAAAATCTGGACCCACTTGGAAAATCTCATCTGTGTTGGAGTTATTCCTGGTCCACACCAACCAAAGGACCATGGACCTTTCTTGCTCCACTTGATGATGAGTTGGCACTCCTTGCTTCTGGCATTTACACATATGAGTGCTTGCATGGCAGGCATTTTGACCTACATGCATATAACCTCTTTGAGAATGGTGATATTGTTGCCATTGAAAAAATGCTCAACATAAAGGGTCACAATGCATTTTCACCATGCCATTCATGCAAGATCATAGGAGTCCACAATGTTTCTGCAAAGGGCACCATATATTATGTTCCACTATGCACTCCAATGGCTACACATCAAACATGACCTTCACTCACACCAGCAGATCTGGACTTGTGCTCACATTAAGATTATCTTCACACCATTTCTGCACTTGATCCAAGTGCAAACCCTACATCAAGCAAGAAGGAGCTGGCTGCACTTGCAAAGCAAACTGGCATATGTGGACCACCTGCTCTTCATCATGTTGGAAGTGTTGATTTTGCTAGGTCTATTCCTTGGGAATGGATGCATCTCTTCTTGGAGAACATTATCCCCATTCTTGTTGACCATTGGACAGGACACTTCAGGGAACTTGATTCTGGAAGAGAGAACTATGAAATTGCCCCCCATATATGGAATGAAATTGGAGATGAAACTGCTGCAGCCACCAGGTTAATTCCATCAGCATTTGTTCGTGCACTAGGTAGCATTGTGGAT
>JBBPUG010000160.1:0-38225 GCA_038094535.1 Tubosaeta aff. alveolata
CAGTGGACACAGCCACTTGACATGAGGCTTACTAATGTAAGACTGACTAAGTAAGCTTAAGTAACGTTGACATTTCCTGATATAGTCAATAAGTACATAATTGTAAACAAATAAAGTGTCAACGGCAGCAGTCTGTTTGTGCGCGTGATCGCGTGGGCCCTCGTTTTGTGCGCGCTACCTGTCCTTTTGTGCGCGTGGTCACTCGTTTTGTGCGCGGGAACTCGTTTTGTGCGCGCAGTCACTCATTTTGTGTGCGCGGTCCCTCATTTTGTGCGCGCTACCCTCATTTGTGCGCGTTTGAATTTCTATCCATTTGGACCTCCATAGTCTAGTCGGGGCCGCAACCTCTGCCTGATTAATAAATAGTCTAGCATCATCCCACTAAAACCCCCATTCCAGTCCAATACTGTCAGTACAGCTGTGTGTGTTCCGGACGGTATGTTTTGCACATTGAAAAGAACAACACGAGGGATATAGTATTGGGGAGCCGGAGGAGCATCGAGGGTCGCTGTCGTCGCCGTCCCAGAATCAATGGAAAGAGAGGCCGACATGCCTTGCGGTCCGGCCCGCAGAACATATACCGTTATCCCAGAACCTAAGATAGGAGGAGTATGAAATCCGTTCCTTAAGTATCCTAGCAAGAAAAGGGCTACCTGTGAATGAAAACTGTACTGCACAATTGTTCGATGAACTACATGCTGCATCTAAACAGCTAAGTTAATTCCGGAGGCACAGCGCTCTAGTGAGTGCCTTACATGTGCTACGATGCCACGTTGAGCACGGAAATTGAGTACAACGAATAACTCACTATGTGCCGTCGAAGCACTGGGTTGCATCGACCGTCTGCATAGTTCCATTGGGCAATCGAATTTGCAGTACCTCTCCGGTGTCAGAGCCGAACGGACCCCACACTGGTCCAGCGGGATTTTCGGAGAACTTGAGTGCAGAATAGTCGCTATCATCGATGGTATAATCCGCAAGGACAAGTGACGGATAGAGAGAGGTGACACAGATGAGAAAGAAAAGAGTGGGCATGTCGAGAAGGGGGCAGGGAACCCGCCCGATGACTCGGTGTCAATGAAACGCTCGAGATAGACAAGAGGTGAGTCCAAGAAAAACCATCTGGGAAATTTGCTGAGAAAATAATCAGAATCGAAGAGAAATACTGACCGTTTTTGGCTATTATTCAGCGAGAGCCAACACCTTGCGTGGCAAGCGTTCTGATGATCAGCTGGCTGTGCCTTGCCGTCACCCTGCACAGGTTCGACGTCCGAACGCTAATGTTACGTTGTACCTGGGACCAACGCCGCCACACAATGCAGGCCAACAAGAGACGAATATCGACCCATTGGAGTCAATAAAAGTCAGAGATACAAAACAGCTAAGTCGAGTTACTTACTAAATTGGTCTTACTAATCGTGATGAGCGTAATTCTGATGGCGGCCACAGAAGCCCCAAGCGTGGATGCGCCTTCGCTTAGGCTCAAGGGCCTATCTGTGACAGAAATGGCGATGACTGATTCCCTATCTTCGGCGCCTACCAGTGGTTACCACCTAGGACTAACCCTTCTTGAAGCTTGAAGCTTGATCACTAATCGAGTCCTTGACCAACGAGACAGATCCTTCAGAGTACCCTCAGGGTGGTTGTTCAATGACCCAAGTGTCCAAAGATGCTTACACATCTTTGCCCATCAACGAATTATGTCTGCAGAAAGGTTCTGATATTATGCGCAACTAAAGGAAATTGCAAGGACACCATCTAGTTTCCATTGGGGTTAAAAATAGTACATTCCGCCTGTGTTCGATGTTAATGAAACTTAATGCATAATGTATGACGGATACGGTTGATCTAGCGTAGGGTAACCAATTCTGTTGGAAACTTTTGTCAATCACTGGCGATGGCGAACCAGGTATCTTGGACACACCTTCGGCCGATGTAGGATGAATCGCAACCGTGTCATCCAAATCCCGTTTGAGGGCTGGGTCCAGCGATAAGCATAAGTAACCTGCAAGACTTCCGGACTTACCGCCCATTTTGATGGCTACTGCAAATCCTTGAAGGATCTCGTCACTTCCTAATCCTATGATGTGAACTCCGACAACACGCTCCTCTTCGCCCACGACAATTAACTTGTAAACTGTTGGTTCCTTGTGGCTCTCTGCGATCTGCGAAAAGTAAAGAGCGCGGAAAGAGGACTTGTCTGGGATTGAAATGTGATGAAAAAAGCAATCTGCAATAGATCGTCTACGACGCACAAATCTTTACGTCTTTTCCATATTTCGCACATGCTTCAGGTTCCGTGAGGCCTACGGTACCGATAGTGGGGTGCCTACGGGGCAGCTCAGTACCATGCCATAATCCAAAAAACGAACTTACGCAAAGACGACGGTAGGAATGTTCTCGTAGGAAAGCTTATCATGCTTAAATTTCTCGGGACCAAAAAGTCTGTTGGACAACCGTCTTCCAGCAGCAATGGCGACAGGGGTAAGCAACGCTTTCCCCTGAACATCACCGATCGCATAGACACCTTGCACGTTAGTGTTCTGAAACTCATCGACAACGACATCGCCCTTCTTGTCGAGTTTGATTCCGAGTTCTTCGAGTCCAAGACCTTGGGTGTTGGCATGTCGGCCAACCGCCCAGATTAAGCAGTCGACTTCAGTGGTCTGTCCATTGTCATAATGAATCGTGAGTGGCGTTCCTTTTTTTCCCTGTACACGCTGAACTGTGGAGTGCTTGTGGATCTTGACTCCAGTGTGTTCCATCCATGGGGTCAGTGTATCCTGCAGAACGGGATCGAATGTACGAAGGACCTTGTCGTGCCGAATGAAGAGGTGAGTCTCGGAACCAAGTGCATTAAGAACACCCGCAAATTCCACGGCAATATAGCCAGCACCGACAATCGCAACACGCTTTGGTTGCTCTTCCAAAGCGAAGAATCCATCAGAATCAATGCCGAGACTCGCCCCAGGAATAGACTTGTCCGAAGGTGTCGTTGGACGACCCCCAGTAGCGATCGCTATATGGTCTCCGTTCAGCGTGTACTTCAGACCATCTGGGCGAGTGACTTCGACGGAAGTTGGGGATGCCAAGCGCGCAAAACCAGCATGATATTCCACGTTTTCCTTTTCGAGGTTGTTCTCGTATATTTTGTTCAACTTGTGAATGTATGCGTCGCGCTGAGGTTTGAAAGCTGCCCAGTCAAATTTTGGCTCTGGAACCCCCTTAAAATGATACCCTTCGGATGCATGGCGCAGTTTGTCCGCCAGGTCAGCGGCATGCCACATGATCTTAAAAACCGATGAGCAATTGGATTCAAACGACATCATTTCAGGCCCTCGCACCTTCTTGGGAACACACCCTATAAAAATACCCACCGTAAGCTCTTCAGTTGATCACAGGTGGGTGGAAGTACTTACCGACGTTTACACACGTACCACCCAACTGAGGAGAGGTCTCGATGAGGGCGACTTTTTTGCCGTAGAGGGCCGCACGGCGCTAGGAAAAGAATCAGGTTTGAGGAATGAGAGTGGTGAGCTCATTGGGTGACATACCGAAGAAGCAACACCGCCGCTCCCGCCCCCAATACAGATGTAATCGTAACGTTCATGCTGAGGGTGATCTACTGGTGCCATCTTAGTTGATAAGGAAGTGATAGATCTTGACAACTACGATAAGCGTGATTGAATGAGATAGGAAAGTTGTAAATCAACTGCATATATGCACGCTACCTGGCGAAGTCGGGAGAACGCGGGCGATGGCGACGATAGAATTTTTACTGCAAATGCTGTGGAAGAAAGTGGTGCGATCCGCCTTGGTAGAGGGGGGTGTAAAACGACGCGCCAGATCATTTCCGGCGATGCTTTTTATATGTCCCCTGCCTATGTCAGCCCCTTCAGACTTTGTCTGCAGGTTGAGCATCATGTGACACTAGGTCACGTGTCTGACTAAGTATGCTCTTAACTCTAAGCAAGCACTTACATGATCATCGATAAATTTCATCCTTAGCATCTGTCACTAAGCACAAGAATCAAATCGATCAACCACCCTTAAATGCGCAGTCTGGATACCACATTGAAGTAATTTTTTTTTTCAAACCGAGCATGGAGTGATGTCACTTGCAAGCTCCGATCATGATGTAGAAACGGTGGTAGCTATATGGGCTGCAAAGTGGAAGCAAACGGCATGGGGGTGAGTAGATTGGCCTGCTGTGGCTGGTAATCGCTGATATTATCATCGCATTAACTTAGTCCGCAAACACTGATAGCAAGTGACATATTTCCCGTTCTTGGGAACGTTCACCTGTCGTGTTCATAGTTATGCGGGTAACGCAATAACCGCCTTCTATTGGTCGCCGAAAAACTTCGTTGGTAGCAACTAAGATATTTTGGACTCAGGCACTGTCAACAATGAGGGTCTGGTAGGCCCTACTCCGTTTCTACCGCCTCTTGCCCTCACTTGCTCTGAGGTTCCTGTCGTGCAAGCTCTCCCCGGAAGTATGACAACGTATAATTCTCAGGTTCAAGTTGTTGTCTCGCTGCCAATCAATATTCAAACCTGTTAAATATTACTCGGTGGCTGTCCGTTCAAATAGACATCCCCACTAACGCAGGTCACGCAAATGGCTTCGTTTGCATATCGCCGCCTGCAATAGCACAAACAAATTTCAACTCCCCCGGTATCCCAATCGGCCGGTCTGACCCCTGCCACCTGTGGCTGATGGAAATGTCAGTCCGCCGGGCCAGGTTGGACCGTTCTAGCTTTGACGGTGGCATTTTCCACATATGACGAGTCTTCCCCAGTCTGCACTTACGGATGGCCATCAGTTTTCAACCACAAGCGCCGTTTTTTGTGCAATTACTGGGTGAGGTTTCCGTTGTGCGTCCAGCTGCAATTAATTCAGCCATTGGCACGCTAA
Source organism: Tubosaeta aff. alveolata (assembly GCA_038094535.1). Lineage (NCBI taxonomy): Eukaryota > Fungi > Basidiomycota > Agaricomycetes > Boletales > Boletaceae > Tubosaeta > Tubosaeta aff. alveolata. The sequence goes on from JBBPUG010000160.1 coordinate 4,919, forward strand.
CTGGATATTACCTGGTTCGAAGGATTCATGTGACCACCCAATGCCATCACGGTGTTAAGGTGATACGACTATCTAGCCCGCACGTGTGTTCTTGGATAGGTGGCAGTTCATCCCAATGGTTCTGGCCCGTCAATCACAGTGTGAAGTTTGCGGATGGTAAGTGACATGTTTCCTAATCGCAGAGCGTGCCTGTGAAGATGGCAGACTGACGGCCGCGGATCAAAACTCACCTTGTCCTTGAGGCTCATCGCAGCCTGAACGAGGCATGCTCACTAACTGATCGCTTACTGCCAGTGGCTCGGTGAGCAATCATTATTACGCTCGTGAGCATTCCCACCTTCTCTAGCGCTTTACCCCTAAGTAACACCCTGGATTTGTTTGATCGAACATACACGCAATATCCACGCAAGTGCTCGATCAGCAGGTCGGTGCCTTTACCCGAAGCTCCAAATGCGCAGCACTGCCAAGATGTTGGAGATGCCACCCATAACTTCTGTGAAGTTTGGCTGTGTTACCACCTCACCCACTGTGGAATGGTGCCATCCTTTTTGCCCAAACATGGTTTTTTGTAGACGATATCTCGCTAGAAGGGAGTGAAGGTGAGAATGTGGTGCATGTCCCCAAAGATCAGAAACACGCAGCTGTTCCCTGGTTTTGCGCATACGTATGGTTCGATGTGAGTGAGAACATGTCTGACCAACCTGGGAATTTCATTGTCGACAAGGGGTATACGAATGTAACTCATGTCCGCAACTGTGGCTGCCCTGCGTAAATGTGGCCCACGGTATGCATACGTAGGTCTTTTTCTTGGAAATTCGGTGCTTGTCCGGGCGCCTGAGCTGTCAATGTTCGGGCTCGGAACATGGCAAGGCCCTCCCTAAGCTGTTCGGCGGGTTTTAGCCAAATGGGGAATGGGGGAATAACCCAGCTTATCTATGGCATCTATTGATAGCACTCGGATGGTGATGGCAACTTGATAGGAATCCTTATCATTGTAGTGCGCCTGGGCGGAATCCTTGAGGAAAAATCACATTGTCAGCAACCATTTATATTGCGATATGGCTACGTTGGGATGGAGGGCTAGTGGCGGAGGGGGCTGACGCGTGATGCCTGGTAGGGTTAATGAGATCAGTGGTTCAGACATACGTACTGCACGTGTCCAACCCGTCGGAGTGGCATGCGTCTGGACGCTAACCTCATATACCATAGTGCGGGGCGTGACGATTACTTGGAATGATAGAAGCCACAATGATATAAACATGCGCGGGGTCCGATTTACGCAGAGACGCCACCAGTGTACCGTTATCAGGCGGTCGTCGCGGTTTCATTGGGCGTTTGAGCTGCGGTGGGTTGCAACGGCTTCGAACCGGTCCAGGGGTCACCAGACATATTTGCGAGTCTCGCGCGACTAAACACTTTAGATGAGAAGACAATTGGTTCTGATCTTACGAAGGGTAGAGGAAGTCTTCCTGTCACGAGGGGCGTGGCGCGGAGCTACGCCAACGCCACCCTTGGTATAGCGTACTGCGCTGGAGCTGGTGCACAAGATCCCATCATGAGCGATCGGACATTACCGAAGATGGAGCTACGGGGGTGAAAGGGGGATACCCAGATCCTGTGGTGGGCGGCATGATCTGGGGTTACCGCTATATGTGCGGGGCGTTTTTGCAGCGATTCAATAAATTTGGCATCGCGCCAGCGTAGGGACAGCTTCGCCTCAGCTTTGAATGCCGGACAGCGAATCAGTCTTGAGAGGACAGAAAAGGGGTTCAAATTCCATGTTTATACACCATAGAATTTTAGTGAGGGTAGGAGTCCGTAACCGATGAGATTAAAAGTGATGCGGGAGCACGCCCATAAGTAATACTAAACTGAAACGAGGACTTGAGAAGCCTGTCGTAACGTTGGAAGAGAACAAGAAGCTGGCGGGCGACCGGTGACCGGTGGAGTGTGTGTCAGCGCTAGCGCTTGAAGGTTGCCCGAGTCTCATTAGTTGTTACGTATAAGTGGTTACCTTTTTCAAGCGAATTGCATAAATATGGACGGCCATCATAATCCCCTCGGCAGTTCAGTGAGAGAAATTCTCATCCTTCCGCGCGCCCGAGAACGAATGTGTTTCGCTCGAATCTGCCGAGATCGATGGGTGAAGTAACACCGTGCGAGGCACGTGTTTAGCGGTTCTCCCGATAGTCTATGATGTACTCGGAGCAGTCAAAAGTTTGATTGCTGTGACGAACCTAGCAACGTGACATGGTGCACGAGGAACAGCGGATGATTGCATTATGCAGGATTCTCCGCCCAGAAAACATGAGTAATGGCGCTGAGAAGGATGACAGGAAGCGATCGTCGTGGTAATGTATGACTCTTAATCTTGGGGTCCACGCTGTTGTTGCCAAGGGCATGCGGGTGAGCGTGGCTGATAAAGGCCAAAGGTATTCACAAGCCTGGGGAGACATAAGCCAAGGTATGTCAGGCACCGGCTTATTCCGCTAGGGTACGCGTGTGTGCATGACGGCATATGACATGTACCGTACGTGCTTAAAGAGCGTTTTGGTTGAAAGCGGAGAGCACGGGCCCGCGAAGAACGGAGAGCAGGAGGGTTATGAGAAGTCTCAGGCCAGGCCAGCCCCGGCGCTCCCTCGCGGAAAGCGACGACGGAGATGGGGATCGAGTCGGTGCGCCGTAATTCGTGTCCGAGGAAATACCAGGATCGACGACGAGAAGTGAGTGGCGCATGCAGGGTCAGTGTGCAAGGCAATCTGCTGGGAGTTATCAGAGTCGATGCACGTTTCTCGCTTGTTTCACCCTCACATGTGGACTGACTCGTGCAGAGCGCGAATTAAGGCTGCGGTCAAGTAAGTTGAACCGCGGAAGTAAAATGAGGAGGGGGGTTGAAGGGGGGGTGTCGCGGATCGAAGAGGGAGATCTGAGATCTACTACGGAACACAGCCCGAGAGACCCCGGAGAGTGCTGGATTCCCCAAACATAGAAAAGAAAAGAGAGGAGCATACGCTGACCCGCGTTCCTCTTCAACGCTCGTCTCTGCCTTGTGCGTACTGCCGATGACGACCTCCATCCTCCTCCGCTCGCCGTCCCCCTCGCCGTCCCCCGCGTCGACGCCTCTCCCCGCACTCCAGTCAGATCTTTCCTCTTCTTCCTCCTCCTCCGCTTCCGGCTCATGTCTCGACCTCCACCGCTCCTCCTCTGCTCCCTCCACTCGCCGCATACGCTTCGCCCCCCTCCCAGAACCCCGTAGAGACCTGCTTTTTGAGCCCCATGTCTCCTCCCTCGACGACCCCCAGCTAGACGGCAAGTCTCCCCCGCAGACGCTCTCCCCACCAAGCGACCTTCCTGACAGCGTTGTCGTTCTCTCCCCTTCCGTCTCCCCTGTCTCTTCCCTCTCCAGCGCACGCTCGACACCCACCATCCGTATATCATCCGATTCACCTTCTAGGAACTCCCGGAAATCAAGCTCAAAGCTCCTTCGTCCCTTCTCTTTCCTCCGTCGTTTATCTTCCCCCGGTCAATCACCCCTCTCACAGACAGTCTCTCTCCCTGGCTCGGCCAACATCTCATCCCTCGCGAGCTCCACCGCTTCTCTCCCAAACTCCCCGTCTTCTCTCTCAGCAAGGTTACCTCGCTTCTCGACAGAGGATATCCTTACCCTCGGTACAAAGTCGCTCTTTCGTTCCCGCTCGGGCTCATCGAGCGCTTCCCGTCCCCCCCGTACATCTTCTCCTCCTAGATCTCTGGACCCGTCTAAATCTCTCCACCGCTCTGCCTCTACCGGTTCGGGTCAAGGTATGAAGCTGGGCAGCGGAAGACGTGATTCAGGAGAGGGTTCTAGCCAGTCGCATAGCGCCACCGCAATTGCGGGCTCCGGCCCAAAGAAACGCCGCGCTTCGTCTTCAGCACATTCCCCCGGTGCTGGGGGTGGCCGACATACATTCGTCAAAGTGGCTCCAGATGTCTCTCGTCCAAGTACCGCGCCGAGTTCACCCGCTGCTTTTCCCAAAAGACATGTAAAAATGTTGAATGGCAGAGTGTACGGTGCGAAGAGAATTGCTGGTGAGTATATGTGTTTTCCTTGTGTTGCGCCGATTTAACTTACCGGTTAATTGCAGCCCAAACTCTTGCCAATCCTTTTGCTAATGTGCGTGATGAACCCGAATTCGTCGAGTGGGGTTACGGCGGAATGGGTAGCGTGCATGCCTCTGCTGGTATTGCTAATGACATGTGGAAGGGCCTGCAAAGGAGTGAGCGCGGTGGCGCGTTGTTCGCAGGTTCTTCTTTTGACTCATCTCCTTCTGAATCCGCACGCCCATCTGCCGGAGCTGTTGGTGGCGGTAGGGGAAGTGGAGCACATGCCATTTCCCCAGTTGCCCGTCGGAAAATGTCGGACGATGTCCCCGAATGTGGCATGGGCAATGTGGGTGCTGCTGGTGATGACGATGATGGCAGTGGTATGGGGTGGGTCAAGCGGCGCCGTGCAGAGAGGGAAGGAAAAGCCCGGTTAGAACAAGCTTCCAAGGAGCAGCCCCTCGAAGGGAGAAAGAGCGGTGATTCCATGTATGCGTCTACTGTCTCAACGGCGTGCACCTCTGTTGCATCCACAGGCATCACGACACCGGCTACCTCTCCCCTTGCTTCCAGATCTCCCAGCTTAGCGGATTTGAAACTGACATCCTCGCCGGTGGAGCCTCGTGACCTTCATGCTGCAACAGGTGGCCAGACAGGCGAGCATCCTCAAAGATCCGAGTCTTCTGCACCCCCAGCCTCTTTTTTGAAGGAGGATCGCGAACATCACATCCTTAGGGCCGTCCGTCTTTCCCCTAATAACTCAGATTTGTCTCGTAAGCGGGGTCACACTGCGATTTATGGGCGCTCGCCCTCGTTGTCTCGCTCGCTCTCACGGATCGACAAGGACTCCGATAATGGAAGTCCTGATCACGTGCTACTCAGTCCAGTCGATACCGAGGAGACGACGGCGAGCACGAGTTCACTTGATGATGAAGAGCCAAACCGAGATTCCGATGATGGAGAGGCTGATGATGACGAAGAAGTAGTTCAGGTCAGCCATCTACCGTGTGACCAACGAGGTATGAACACTCTTCACAGGACACTGGGAGGAAGACTTCGCTTGGAGCTGGCGTTGAGAAAATCAGTCGACATGTGGATATCGCGGTGCGATGAGCGTCTGCGCCGTTTGCGCATGGTTCCGAGGTTGCTGGCAAGAGTGTAGAGCGGAGATCCCCAAGCCCCGCTCATCCCTCTTCGATGCATCTTTTCGTCGTCTCGATATCTTATCCATCCCGTGCATCGTCCCGCCTTTTTGGACGCGGAGGCTACTAACTTAGCGTCTTAAACAACCACCGCATCCGCGCTGTCGGGTCGCACACCCAGCACTCATGATATACTTACTGGAGAATACTGTACGTGCTACCACAAGCTCCAGAAATAAATCCACACCAGCGTGTCTACACATTCGCCTCCGCTACATTGGCTTTCCGCACCCAATGAAAAAGGGCACAGTGTTCATCAAATCCTAACGCTTCTGCACTCTGGCTGCCTTCTATTGTATATAGTTAAAATCTGCAAATTCAATCACCACCTCTGCTCCACGCATTTGGACTATATTCTCTTCTCATTTTCTGAACTATCCTCCGTGTCATCCTGATGCTTGTTTATAATCCTGCATTGCCTAATCGTTATTGATGTATCTTTAGGAGACATGCCCAGTGCGTTATTCTCTTCCTACTAGTGTTTCTGACCTGATATTTATCCTATAGCCCGCTTTCTGTTGCATCCTTTCCACCTAGAAGTCTTCGAGGGCCGCATACCTCCACTCCCCATTCATGCGCAGTTTATACCATATCTTTACTCTGCATTGTCAAGGGATCGTATTATGTACCAGCGAAAAGAGCGCTGCTGATACTGATTGTAAGAGGTATGTGCTACTTGAAAGTTCTGATACTTACGTACTTGGTGCTGAGTCCGCATTCCAGGCTACTTTCCTCGTCACTATCAGTAAAATATTGTTGTCTTATCATATCGTAGGCTGCATGCACCAGTTCTTTCCATGAATTCCCCTCGTTCCATATATCCTAATCGCGTCTGCTTTGTTCACCACACAACTCATGTATGGGATATCTGATTTATGATCTGATCACGTGGGATTGATATCACCACCGCGGGAACTTGAAGTACTAGTGTTGCAGTGACAGCGGTCCGAGGGGAGGGATATTGGCCATACGTGCCCGCATCTGCAAGTTGCCTTCTCATCGTCAATTCTTAGGCAGCGTGTTGATGCCGATATCCCATATCGAAATACATCCCTGGCAGCCATGACGTCGTTCTATTTCACGGGTTGGCACATGTCCATCACACGATACAGAATCACCATCACCTTTTGAGGGAATACCAAGAGACACCATAGCAAGCCAGCGTCCACGCCGCGCCGTTTTCCGAACGATACCGATCCAGGGTGCCCACAAGCAAAAGTGTCGCAAGATCGGGACGGTATCGGTGGTGATTGCGACCGGCGTTGGGACCGACTGTTCCTATCGTCTGATCCAAGGATGCGTCCGACCGCAAGGGCTTCCTTCCCTCCCCCCTCGCTCGTGGTAGCGGGAATCAAGGGCTTCGGACCACCGTGCAGCCGCGCTTCGACCAAGAATGGGGGGAAATCACCCGGCTCAGACAGGGGGTCGTGGCAAGTCATGGACAGGAGTGACAGGCGAACAGCGCCCCGCGCACACGCACAAAAAGGAAACACGCGCGCGGTTCCCTGGCGTCGTTTGCCCTGGACACCTTGGCGCATGCATGTGTCCCCTTTAAGGGTGGCGCTGACTTGGATCTTGCGAGTGCGTCCATCGCATAGTCCCGAGGCTTGACTTTATGCAGAAGAAAAAGATCAGGCCTCCCATTACGCGCATCCTTGGCAAGCCGCGCATATCCCGCTATGGGTTGAAACATGTCCCAGGAACGAAAAAAAGGCACATGAATAAGGCCAAGCATTAAGTATTGGAGAGCAGTCACACCGTGAGTAGGTAGTTTAGGAACGGGGGTCACGGCCAAAGAGCGGCTTTCGAAGCTTCGAAAATCGAACATGCCATTTCTGTAGCGGGGAGATGAAAATGACAAACACCGCAGATGAGATAACGTAGTGAGGGGGTGGTGATTCGGACTCGAAGAATCCAGACGATTCTAGATTGAGCGTGAGACAAGGCAACGCGGGGTATAGCATTCAGGAAAACGTCGTCGGCCGTTAATAGCCAATCTGGGAGCTGGGGTAAACCATAGGGGATAAACGTGTGGGGGGGTGACCAGAGTGAGTGAACACCGAATGCATGCACATCCGTCGGTTGTGAGGCAGACGCGCAAGCCGACCTGCGGCAATCACAGAATCGGTGTTACCAGGAGGCCAAGAAATGGGTTGCATAATGTTGGTTTGTAAGGTAAGCATGGTGAATCCTAGCTGACAGAACGGGTACTCAGCCTGTCCTATTATGACAAATCCCCGTGGGTAAAGGACCATCGTCACCTCGTCATTAGCCTGTTTAGAGAATGTGGGCCGGGGAGACGGTGGTGGGGTGCCGCCCACAACAGTTCAAGTGACGTGTGCATGCCAAATACACGGCCGGGGATCAATCGGATCAGATGCCGGAGACAGGATCGCAGTATTGCACGGGGATGGCTTTTGACAGCTGTCTGAACGAGGTGGTAAGATGTGGGCCAGAAGTTATAGTAATGAAAAGGTGGCCGCACACCTTCCACCAAGGGAAAACACAGGCTCGCGAACTGACGTGGGCTATCTGGTTTAATAAGTGGCTATTCAGACGATAACAGATAAGGGATCCTGTGCGAGAGGAAGCCGACGACCGAGCATCTCTGTTGAAAAGTGGACGATGAACCTTGCGCCCAGCTAATCCACAGCCCGATCAGCCACATATTGTTGCAAGAACGTCAGGCAGACCCACTTTCTTGCAGCACAACACGTAAGGTGTGTGGTAGACCGAACGATGCATCCTTGGTTTCCGGGTCTCCCTTTTTTCCCCTCCAAGTAAGGACTACGAGTTAGTGCAAGATTCAGGGATGAAATGTTTGGCTGTGTCCAATTGACATTCGAGGGCGTTTCCTGATCCTCATGCCGAGAGTATGTGATATGACGTGTTCCCCTTCCCTGTAGAATATTATCATAATCGCGTAACAAGATGATGAAACTCATACTCGTAATAGATCATATCTGTGATATGAGCTCTCGCTTGTCATTACATGAGGGAGCGGAGCGAATGGGTACGAGGGTCTCGTGGGAGACGATCCTTTACAAACGAAGCAGCAGCAATATTGAAGCAGTCGTGTAAGATCACCGAAGGCCACGGGAAAAGCTCCTGGGCAGTCAATATACGGGCAGTCGGGGAAGCCGATATGATAGTGGGGCAGGTATTATCATTCAGCCCAGCAGCCTCGGACCAAAGAAGACGCCTATTGTTGGTGGCGAGGGGCTCCAATGGTATCGGTCAAGGCTGAAGTAACCGGGCCCGGCGTCATTGGCGAATTACTGACAGTACCAGGTCTGAAACTCACGTACACTAGTAATCAGGGCGAGTCCATGCTATCCTGATCCAATTCTTGAAGCACCATCTGCTCTGACACGCCGCTCTCCTGTACTCCACTTGCTCCACCGGCTCGTCCTTCAGTATTCTTGATGGTGCTTGATGCGCCACCTTGACCGATGCGAATGATGACGTTCATGGTCGACTTGACTCGCGTCCTGAATTCCTCTTGGGGACCATCTTCTCCTTCACTCCCGCTCTCGGACAATAGTTCATCGTGTACCTCGACTGAGCCCGTAAACACGTCCACATGAACCTCGCTCTCTGCCCAGGGCAAGGTAGGAGGCAGAGACACGGCGAGAAGGGCAAGATGAGGGATGGCGGCGCCCATTGCGCTGAGTCTCAGCTCCTTGAAACCATCGTCGACGAGAAGGGCTTTGCATCGGCGGAGGTATGAGGCTAGCTTTGTTTTTCGGGTGATACAAATGTTGTTCTTGCCCTCGCGATGCGCGGAACGTGGGCCTGTAGCAGAAGCTGCTGGGGCAACGGTAGGGAAGGGACGTGGTGGGACAAGTTTTCGAATGCGTGGACGACGACTCGACTGCTCCTCCGGTTTCGCTGGCCTCTCCTTCTCTGTCTCCCTCTTCCGCTTGTCGCCCATGATTGTGTAAAGTTGGGATGGATCTAAACCACGTTTTCCATCAGATCACATGACAAATGACCCACCCTGAAGTGGGCCTTCATGGCGGAATTCGGAAGGCCCAAGTCCACGCGGAGCCGAGATCAGCGGCTCAGAGTCCTCTCTTGTTCGTTTACCCCCATCTGCTTGAAGAAAGAAAAACCGCAAAAGGGGCAATTCGTCCGAGTAGTGCACGTTCAGTATGAGTCAAGACACTGCAGAGCAGAACATTCAGATGTGGAAAGTCAAAAAGCTCATCAAGAGCTTGGACTCAGCCAGAGGGTATGTCCCATCGAACCGCCGTCTCTGTTATCGCGTCTCTCATCGTATCTGTGTCTTCTCTCAGAGCTGGGACATCCATGATCAGTTTGATCATTCCCCCAAAGGTACTTCAATCTCCTTCATCTTTTTTTGCGCCTCTCATCTACCCCGATGTTCAGGATCAGATATCCCGTGCATCGGCCATGCTTACACAAGAGTATGGGACTGCCTCAAACATCAAGTCTCGTGTAAATAGGCTTTCCGTGCTCGCTGCTATCACCAGTACCCAGCAACGTCTCAAGCTTTACAACCGTGTCCCCCCAAATGGCTTAGTCCTTTTTGTGGGCACGATTCTCACCGACGAAGGTAAAGAGAAAAAGGTTTCCTTCGACTTCGAACCCCACAAACCAATTAACACGTGTGTCTACTCTTACCCCTCTTATACCCCGTACTTATTGTGTTGTCAGGTCTCTCTACCTCTGTGACAATAAGTTCCATACCGAAGCACTATCGGAGCTTCTCGAGTCTGATTCCCGTTTTGGATTCATTGTCATGGACGGAAATGGCACTCTCTTTGGCACTCTCGCCGGTAACACGCGCGAGGTTATCCACAAGTTCACTGTTGACCTTCCCAAGAAGCACGGTCGCGGTGGTCAGTCCGCCCTCCGTTTCTCCCGCCTTCGAGATGAAAAACGTCACAACTACGTTCGCAAGGTTGCTGAGCTTGCGGTTCAGCACTTTATTACTAACGACAAAGTCAACGTCAGTGGCCTTGTGCTGGCTGGAAGCGCGGATTTCAAGACGGAGCTCAGCCAGAGTGACATGTTTGACCCTCGCCTGGGGACCAAAGTGATCAAGGTCGTCGATGTCAGTTACGGCGGTGAGAACGGTTTTAATCAGGTGGGCAGCTTAGATCAAAGTCATCCATGTTGTGCGCTGACGCAATTTAAAGGCCATAGAGCTTGCCGCCGAGTCGCTCTCCAACGTCAAATTTGTTCAGGAAAAGAAGCTCATTCAGAGATACTTTGACGAAATCAGCCAGGATACAAGCAAGTACTGTTTTGGTGTCGAAGACACCCTCCGTGCTCTTGATCTTGGTGCCGTTGAAACTCTCATTGTCTGGGAGAACCTCGACATTACGCGGTACATCCTCAGAAATGCTGCCGGAGGCAAGGTTTTCTCTCTCTGGTGGTTTATTGTTCTTACTCTGCTGTAGAGGAGATCATTGTCCACACTGGGGACCAACAAAGAGATCGCGAGAAATTCCTAGACAAGTCCACCGGCCTAGAGATGGAACAAGCCGCCGAGCCACAGTCTTTGCTGGAGTGGTTCGCCGAGAAATATAAGGATTTCGGTGCTAACCTCGAGTTCGTCACCAACCGTTCCCAAGAGGGTGCTCAATTCGTCAAGGGCTTTGGTGGCATCGGAGGCCTGCTGAGATACAAGGTCGACATGAGCAACCTCGTCGTGGATGACGATGAGGACGAGTTCTACAGCGACAGCGAGGACATCTGACGGTTCTGTTGGCTCTTCGGAGCGCTGACCAATGGCACGCTCGGCGGGTGGAGAGAAGGGGGTGTGGGAATGAGGAGCAGGGGTTTTGAAAGAGAGTCGGGATGGACAGGATGTGTATTGGGTGCCCTGAAAAGGTTGGGTGCAAGATGCCATCCTCGAACTGTAGATCCGATGCATGTGCATGCATGCATATTTGGAGGTCAGTACGTTGATCAGTTACCTAACGATGGGTGTCTAGAGCTGACAGGATGTTTCAGGGGAATAAAAAGTTACTCTGTGTAGATGGCGGCGCGCTAGTTGGTTTGTCGCTAAGTAGTCCATGATTTTGTAGTTTTTTACGATGGTGTTCGTTTGATCAATCCACTGCCAGTTGTCCTGTGGAGCGGTGACAGGGTGGCCTCGTGTTACGCGGTCACAGCACTAGTACGACTGTTCACAAGTTTGTGGGCTTTGTGAATATTTGTTGAAGCACACTCGCTTTGACACCACATCGACAGTATAAAATCCGTCAGATCAGGTTCGACAAGTCACCACTCTCTCCCTTCACCATCATGGCTGGTGCGTACATACGCCCCTATTCAACCCTCCCTACTAACACATCACTAATCAGGCAGAAAGCGAGCTGCTGCTGAAGACACCACAGAAAAGCGTGAAACCCGCAGCTCAAAGGTCGCCAAAACAGAGGGCGTTAAAGCTACTGGAAGAGCCGCCAAAGGCACTGCACGTCTCAAGGCAAGTGCGATCACCCCTCGCATAATCTCCTACTAATTCCCTGTCCGGTTGGATCGCTCATTGCAGACTCACATGGGGCAATCTGCGTTCAAGTCGCGCGCTGTCCCACTTTATGTGAACATCACTACGACCCCCCCTACTTCCGAGGGCCAGGAACCTGCCCCAGCCGATCCTGGTTTCTTGGCAAACATGAGCCTCGCCGCGAGTAACTTTGCAACAGGAAGCTTTGGGTGGAAGGGGCATAAGCGTATGGCTGTGGAATTGCCCAAACCTAAGGGGGAAGAAGGGGAGAGCGAAAAACTGCATGTGATGTTGACGTGCGTGAGTTCTCGTCATTCCCCTGAATTGGATATCAACCTGTGTGCGCAGGATCAATGCCACCGTTATTGGGAGCAAGGATGTGAAAGAGGGGGAGGAACACGAGGGCGAACTGGAAGGCACAGGAGAACATGCAGCCGAAGAGACGTCTGGTGAAGCGGTGGGGGAACCACAAGGCACGGAAACAAAAGAAGGAGAGGACAATCCGCCAGCTGAAGGTGTTGGTTCATGATCGTATTCATTCGGTGTTGTATCTCGACAAGATTAGTCGCTTGGAATTGAATCCTCTCCCGAGTAGTACAAGCGAGTGACCGTGTGATATCAAGTTGGAGGTTCATTGTGAACTAACGCATGTCTCTCCGACTCTCTCCCTTGGAGAAGGGCGAGTTGCCTTTGACTACTACCCGCTCGGCTCCACGCAGTCGACTCCCTTCTTTAAAGTTATTCATCTCTGCCTTGCTCATATACTACCTTCTTTCATGCAAGTCTTTCGTTCCGCGTGCGCAGACGCCTTTGGACGCGAAGCATGCCACGGCTTCACTTTTTAGTCCCGATGACCCTGCCTCCGAATTCAAGGACGATGTCTTCCCTCTGCGGCAACATGATGCTTGGGACATCTCCACCGACATTCCTCACCCGCGCACCCTCGCATATGACGTCGAGGAAGGCACCTGGCTTCGCCTCGATGTTCACCCAATCTCGGGGGACATCGTATTCGACATGGCCGGTGACATTTACTGCCTTCCAGCCTTTTCTTACTCCGAAGCGAATCTGACCAGTGATGTCAAGACCAGGGCGATCCCAGTGCTCACAGGCGTGCCACATGATGCCGAACCCAGTTTTTCCCCAGAGGGAGATCGTCTGGCCTTTAGGAGCGACGCAGGGCTCGGGGTTGACAATATCTGGGTCATCCCGTGGGCTGCTGGCGGTTGCTCCGAGATGGACTTGCGCGGACCTGCCACGATGACCGCTGAGGCAACTGCACAAAGGGACATGGATGCCAGTCTGCTTGCAGCGGGCATCAGAGAGACAGAAGAACGGAGATTCAGGCGGCTCTCGTCAGAGGGCAGGCTTGCAGGTGCGTGCTTGGCAGGGAACTCAGGTCGACGGAACTGATCCAACCTTGCGTGCAGCTGTGCGCGTTACCAACGAGACGTATAATTGGGTCTCCGACGCACGTTGGCACCCATCGGGTACCAAAATCATCGCTACCAAGTGGTACTTTTCCCGTCGCTCCCTGGGTGCGGGCGAAGGATGGGAATTTCAAGTTCCGACCCTCCATGATCCCAAGCAACGTCGAGTGCAAGTAAACTCGGGGCGCCGTGTGGTTTCTAGGGCGTTACCACTGGGATGGACCAAGGCCGACTACGTCGAGCAGCAGATTGGGCACGAGCAATTCTCCTGGTTAGGCAACGATACACTTGTATACGCGGGAAATGTCGTGGATGCCCAGGGTACCTTCCAGTACTCCAAAGGTATCCTATATTCCCACATTTTATCCACCCTTTTTCAATCGATTCATTGCGGTAGATGTTCACAAGGGTATTTATTCGATATTTGCACGAAACCTTACATCAGGTGAAGAAGAAATACTCGTTGATATGTTCCCGGGAGGCGCCAACAGACCCACGCTGTCTCGTGATGGGCGTACACTCGCTTTCGTCCGCCGTGTTCGCGACAAAGAAGCACTTGTCCTCAAGTATGACTCTCTTGTGCAGGATCGAAATGCCGTCTGACCTTCTCTACAGGGATTTGGAGACGGGCACAATCCATAACATCTGGCATGGATTGACATACGATCTTTCGGTAATTTATGCCCCCATGGGCACTTATCCCTCTTTTGCGTTCCATCCTTCCAACGAGGCCATTCTCATCTGGGCTGCGGGTCAGATTTACCACGTCCCGCTTGCCTTGAATGCGCTCGGGGAACGCGTATTGGACGGTACTCCTCGGCCTATTGGTTTTCACGCTCACATCGAGCTCAGACTTGCGGAGACTCTCAAGGCAACTACGGACGTCAGAGCGCTCGCAGACGGCGACCAGCGGCTTCACGCATTTACCCAACTTGCCCTTGATGAGACTGGGTCGCATGCGGTGTTCCAAGCTGCAGGTGTCACGTACGTTCAAGCATTAGGATCGACGTCCCCACCACAGCGCGTGCCTGTTGCCCACCCAGGAATTCCGTATTACTCACCATCTTTCGTGGGTGGGAATAACAATCTGATCGTTCATGGAAGATGGTCGGATGAATACTTTTCCTCTTTCGAGATTGCAGATCTGAATACAGGCAACACATACGGGCTGACTGGTCTTCCATTGGGGCGATACTTCAGTCCCGTCGTTTCAGGTGGAGAGGGAGCGGTCCGCACAGTTGCTTTTGTCAAGACCGGTGGTGATACCCTTACTGGTGACGTCGTCGCTACCGCCCAATCTGGTCTTTGGATTGGTGAGATCACTCTGCCCACAGAAGCTATGCCGTCCGGCTCGGTTCCCGTGTTGAACGCCCGGAAAATCCGTACTTCGATCAGTCCCTCTGACAGCGCACTGAAACTTGGTTTTATCTCTTCCCATAAACTTATCGTCCACCAATCTGATCGGGCCTTTACTGTGGACCTCTCTCGCGGCCCGGACAAATGGGACCGCTACGCGGAAGAAGTTGTTGCCAATGCGCATTCGACAGATGAGTTGGTATTCTCGAACACCACCCAAGGGGCCGCGTTCGTGAACTTCCAGCAAGTCTACTATGCTCCTAACGTGACCTCCTCGACGGACCTGTGGAGTAAGCCGGGCAAGGCGCCAACGGCATTAGCAAGGCTGAGCTTGGATGGCGGACATGATTTGGTTGTGAGCGGTGATGGAAACGTTGTTGCGTGGTTCCTTGGTAAGGCCTACAATTCCGATGTTACCGCAGCGATTCTGAAACCATTGCCATCAAGGACCTTTTCTGCATACTTTACCCATTGCTCGGATCCCTCGATGCTCGCTGGCAATTCAAGCAGACACTCAGACGTTCGGAGTTGACTGTGTGATTGGCTTATTGGACGTCACAGAAGTGGACGTGCGATATGAGTCTGAGATCGGGAGACTCCGTCGTGAAGCTCTCGCTTTCTCTGGCGTGGATGCTGTTGCATTCGTGAATGCCACTATCCTTACCATGGAGCATGGTGACGTTCAACAGGATGTGATTCGCGGCGGGACAGTTGTGCTCCGAGACGGCCTCATCGATGCAGTGGGAAGGAACGGGGAGGTCTCTGTTCCATCCGACGCTCTAGTGATTCAGACCGATGGCGGTGAGTTGCGCAATCTCGATGACGATGATGATTCTATCAAGCTTTGTTAGGATACATTACCCCTGGGTTCATTGACGCGCACGCCCATTGGGAGGGGACGACCGTCAAGTACCCTGCCACTTCTTGGGAGATGGAAACCTTCCTTGCGTACGGGATTACCACCATGCACAAGTATGTTGTTCGCGGAAGGTGGTTGTGAGGCTTTCCTAAATACTCTCACAGCCCAAGCTTGCACAATTCCCTTGGCTTTGTCGAACGCGCTCGCGTTGAAAGTGGTCTCATGATTGGTCCTAGGATTTTCCACACAGGTCAAATTCTCTATGGAGCGTCAGATTATTCTTACCATCTAGACATTGCGAACACGCAAGAAGCAAAGGAAGCACTCACACGGATCAAGGCTGAGGGTGGTCCAGCGAGCTGGTCTTACAAGAACTACAACCTACCAGCGAGGGCGTCTAGACAGCGTTTGTTGCTTCAAGCCAGGAAGATGAACATGGCCTGTGTACCCGAGGGTGTACGTAGCGGATCGTAATCCAAATGTCACTGTATAACTGACCCGTATTTCAGGGTATGAACTTTGATTGGGATCAGACATACATCGTAGATGGCATGTAGATTCCCTAACTCTAAGGTACTGTTCTGACGCTCCCTTTTAAGGAATGACAACTGTCGAACACAACATTCCTGTGCCGGTGCTCTACGATGATATCCTCACACTCTATGCACTGAGTGGAACTGGCTCGACACCGACGCACATCGTTGATTATGGAGGACCAATGGGGGAACAGCTAGTCTGGGCGACTGCTGACATTCCCAATGACCCCAAGTATGTGCTTTTACGGCGTGACACATCATCTGATTGCAACATGTTATACAGACTCAGACGCTTTACGAGGCATGACGTTCTAGAGGGCTTGTCCGAGTCTACCAGCCGGCCCGCGAATTGTTCGTTGTGTTCGTTGTGTGGTTGAAGCCGAAGCTAACGTACTCTGACAGCAATTGCGTTATTCAATGTGTCTTCCTCGGTCGCCAAGATGGTTCATCGTGGATTGTCTGCTCACATTGGAGCGCATGGAGAGCCCCCTTTAGGTCTGATGTATCATAAGGAAATGGCGTTTGCGAAAGCCGGAGGACTGAGCAATTACGAGGTCAACTTCAATTTCGCCTGTGCTCGTGTTTATGATGTTGACTCGATCATTGCTCAGGTGATTCGTGCTGCGACTTCTAACGCAGCAACGACATTTGGTCTAGACCAGTCCCTCGGTACAGTGTCCGTGGGCAAGCTTGCTGACCTCGTCGTATTTCCCGCGGGCTTTGATTTACTTGATGATGATATCCGCATGACCAAAGATATCAAGTTCGTCGCGCGGGGTGGGAGGATATGGGAGGCTAGGACTATGACAGAAGTCTGGCCCGTCAAGGGAAGGCAGCAAACGTTGCCTCCCCTCAATGCCGAGTAGACTAGTAGGACTTCATCAATTATAGTGCACGTACATATACCATCTACATATCAAACTCAAATTCCGAGTCTGAATCGTCCTTTGGTGGTCCACGAACGTTCTTCGGAGCCCGGGCATTCGTCCTTGTCGTTGCAGACCGCATACGAGAAGACGGGTCGTCATCTTCTTCGCTGGAATCATCGCTCCGATCCTGTGCTTTCGGTCCAGCTCGGGTAGGATGTTCAGAGGGGTCGACAGCCCCACACAGTATAAGTATTGCCTCGAGTTCTTGGGTTGGTGAGTACGAGTCGGCGTGGTAGAAGACCGTGCATACCTTCAAGACGCCTCTCACGATCAGCACCCCAAGCGACGAGCTGATGTCTAATTTCTCCTTTCCGATAAATAATAAGCATCGGGATGCGACTGTCGGGAAGATCTGCTATGCATTTATCGCCGACGATAGACACAAACTTGGTTCGAGGATATTTAACAGCCAAATCCCGGACATGGCTGAATGTACGGTCGCTGCGCGGGATGCTACGCGAGGAGTTGAGATGGGAGCACAGGACATGGGCGTTGCTCACCCGTCTTTGTAGAGGAAACATATCACTCCTGTGCCCCTCTCGTCCTGGTCGTCTTCCTTGCTCGCCTCCGTGACCTCCCTCGTGTAATCCTCCCTGCCAATTGGATACACTCTGCCGAAGCGGGCGCGCTGGGTTGCCTTCTGCTCCTCGGCCAGCCGCTGACGGTGGGATGCGTCCACTATGCGTCTGAGGTCGTCGTCTGTGGCGTCCTCCTCGAGTTCACGCAGCTCGTCCGCAGTGAGATCCGCAAGTGCCTCGTGGAGGGTCGGAGATGGTGGTGGCGATGGTGTCCGGGGAGGAGGTTCTCGTTGTGGGAGGATGCCATGCCTGCGTAGCGCGTCGTTGCTTGGAGCAGTGAGTACGTGGCCGAGGAAGGCGACGAGGCGCTCACAATTCTGTGTCCTCTGTCATCGCCAGCTGTCGCGCCCACAGACAATCTGGCTTGATTAGGCAGGCTGTATTCGAAACTTGACCCCGACGCGGACTTGAATGAGAATTTCGTCCACCCATGAACTGATCAGAGCGCACCGCTGCGACTCCGTTTATATCGATACACTGCTTGCTTCATGACAGTGACGACCACTGGAGCGACAACTTCGGTGACGACCACACAGGGTCTGACAGTCACTGTCAATGAAACTATTCTACCGCGCAAGTATCAGGAGGAAATATTTCGGCGCGCCCAGGAGCACAACATCATCGCTGCCCTCGACACCGGCAGTGGCAAGACCCTCATCAGCATCCTCCTCATCAAATGGGTCGTCCTTCAGCCCAGCGCCGTCGGCAAAGTCGTCGTATTTCTCGTCCCAAAGGTTGCCCTCGTGGAGCAACAAGCGGAGTTCATCGTTACTCAGACACCCTTGAGGGTACGAAAATTCCATGGAAGCTTGGATTTAGAACTCTCAGATCGCGCAAATTGGAAGAATTCGTTCGAGAAGGCCGACGTGGTCGTAATGACAGGTGAGTCACACCAATCGTTGTGTGGCAGGGTGCCGTTCCTCATCCATCGTGTAGCGCAGATATTCCTCAACATCCTCACTCATTCACACTGGCGCATCGACAAAGTACGCGTGTCTTGCGTCGCTCTCGTTGACTTTCCGCTCACCCGTCGATAATATAGGTGTCTTTGATCATCTTCGATGAGTGCCACCACACGCGCAAGAACCACGCGTACAATGGCATCATGCGCGAATACTTTCAGGTTCATCCCGCCGAGCGCCCAAAGGTATTTGGTATGACGGCGTCTCCAATCTGGAATCCCAAAGACGCCGAGGGATCTTTGTTGACCTTGGAGAAAAACCTCGATGCCACCGTCATCGCCGTGCGTGAGCACGTGTCCGAATTACTTGAAAACTCTCCGCGCCCCGTAGAAGTGTGTATTTCCAGCCTCCCGGTCATCGCTGCATTGCCCTTATGTACTTGCTACAGATTGTCAAGCAATACCTTCCACCCCCTGATAACTATCTATATTTAAACCCAAGTCTTTGGGACACCTTGTCACTCTTCCAATCCGACGACATTGACATTGCATGGAACAAATTACAAATGAAGTACCACGTCACTCGGAACAGCCTCGGTCCCTATTCCGCAGACCTCTTTGCATATCACGAGGTTCGTACACGAGTCAATCAACTTCTTCTAGAAATCGATAATCCCGACGATCACATCATCAATCCCTTCGACTTCGACATTCAAGATGACAGAATGGTTATCGACGATCCTCCTACCCAAAAACATACGCCATCTATTCCTCCCACCCTTGAGCACATTGACTCCATCCTTGCTGACTTTAAGTCGTTTTTTGAAGACCCTTCCACTTTTCCACCAGCCGTGCCGATCCCTGTCCCACTTGCTTGGTGTACTCCCAAGGTAAAAGCGCTCACCGAGGTCCTTCTTGAACACCACACCACAACGTTCCACGGCATTGTCTTCGTAGAGCAGCGTCAGGTCGCTGCATGCCTTGCCAAGGTATTGTCCAAAATCCCCGAGCTTAGGGGTCGTATTCGGTGCGCAGAGCTTGTTGGACACGGGGGTGGGCATGGCGCACGGGGTAAGGGAAACAACAATGCCAGTGCAACGTCAGGAGTGCATGTGAAGGGCATGGGATTGGCGCGGCAGCAAGATACAGTCAAATCGTTCCGGAAATCGTATGAAGAAGGCGGCCTGAACTTGTGTATGTGCTAAGCTTGTATCTCCATGTGGTATTTTTGATTTTCACGTTCCTAGTGGTTGCCACATCAGTTGCTGAAGAAGGTTTAGACTTTCCGGTATGTCTCAATACAGTTCTCTTCGTTAGACTCTGACATTTGGTAGGCCTGTGACCTTGTGATACGTTTTGATCCCCTCCACCATATGGTTGGGTATGTCCAATCTCGTGGGCGAGCCCGTACCAAAACTTCCACCTTTGTTATCATGGCCCAAGTTGGCCATACATCGCATCTCGATCGCTACAAATCCTTCCAGGAAATCGAGCCCGAACTCAAGAAAGTCTATCAAACTCGGGAAAATCCCACCCGCCCCACCACTCCCGAATCATCTTCGGATTCGGAAGAGGGTGAGCTGGAGGAAGATGATCCCGAAGACCTCGCCGCACGAGAACGTTATATCGTTCCGTCTACCGGCGCAGTGCTTACTTATGGTTCTTCAATCGGGCTCATCAATTATCTGTGCTCCCTTATTCCGCATGACGCCTACACACCTCCGTCGTTGCCCAAGTACACCGGTGATTACGCCGCTATTTTGGAGCTCCCGGCTAGCCTCCCTCTCCCCGTAGATCACCTCATATACCGCGGACCTTTGCGCAACTCGAAGCGCGAGGCAAAACGAGCGGTCGCATTTATGGCCGTCAAGGCCCTCCACAAACTTGACGTCTTCGATGACTACCTTCTTCCCTCGACGGGATCCAAAGGGAAGAGTGACTACGATGCTGATGGTCGCAAGCTTTTGGATGTCTCAGGAATCCCGGATATCATGAGTGTCCTCGTACAAGACCCATGGATACTCGGCCCAAGACTGCGAATGCATGTCATCTCAATCGACGGAAAGGACACCGCCGGGCTCGTAACCGGAACAGAACTACCATCACTCGAACTCGCCAGCGAGGGCTGCAACATAACTATGCGTTGTACAGATGAACTCATGTTTGATACCGAGGAGGAACCAGAAACGTTGCGCATGCTTGAAGAATACACCAAGATGGGCATCTGGTTCTGTATCTCCGGACGTCCAATCACGTTGCCTATGACATGCTTCCTTGTTCCCCTCACGGAGCACAACTGCATCGATTTCGAAGCAGTGCAACGTGTCGTTGACGAGCCATATGGCACATATAACTGGGGAGGAGTCACCGAAGAGGACTTCGGTACAAAGATGGTTATGAATTGTAATCTCTATGGCCGTGCTCAAATTCTTCACAACATAAGATACGATCTCACCGCTTTTTCTGTACCGCCACCGGGTTCGCGCGAAGCCTCATGCGCCACATACCACGAATATTTCGTGCAAAAGTGGAGTAGGAAAAATCGCGAAGCTTACGTTCCGACTGACTGCCCACTCATTGAAGTGCACAGTCTTCCTCGTGTACCCTCTGGTCTCTATCGTCCAGCTTACAGACACCAGAGCATCGACATACATAAGCGTCATACTGCACCTGTCGGGTCAATCGTTCCGCAGGGGGCTTGCAGAGTCGTCCACATATCCCAGCCGGTCTACCGTACTTTCCTATTTCTTCCGCGGATTTGTCGGCGTGCAACGGATCTTTATCGGGCTAGAGAAGAGCGCTTACAGCTTGGATTACCACCGATCGACGACGACCTTTTGATTGAAGCATCCACCCTTCCCACTACAAATGCGACGTGGAACAACCAACGCTTGGAGACATTGGGGGATTCGGTACTCAAACTCACGAGCACCGTCCACATCATGAACAAGTTCCCTCATCGACATGAAGGGCAACTTTCACAACTCCGCCAGAGCAGCATATCGAATCGTACCTTGTTGGCACGTGCCAAAGAGATGGGTCTCGAGCGATTTCTTACATCCGAGGCTCAGAGTTTACATGTATGGAGATATACAATACCGGAGGGGTCGGATGTGGTGGATTACTTGGCGCAAGCAAAACACACGGTGCGTAGGGAGTATCCCCGTCGGAGCTTGCAGGACTGCATGGAGGCGACTCTTGGGGCGGCGTTTCTTACTGGGGGCATCGACATGGCATTGCGTGCCGGTGACGCATTGGGTTTATCGATGGGTGGCCCTCTCCCGTGGTCATTTCGCTACTCGCGATCCCCAGAGCCATCCCACATACCGCCCATCTTTGCAGACCTGCAAGCTTCGATGGGGTATGACTTCCACCGTGGCGAGTTGCTCGTTGAAGCAATTACACATCCATCGTTTACTACCTCGGCGGGATCATCGTATCAACGTTTGGAATTCCTCGGTGATGGTAATGTGCACTTCTCGGAGTGGTCCACCCCGATGCTCAAACGTAATCTAGCCGTGATTGACCTCGTCATTATGCGCCATCTCTTCCGGAAGTTTCCGGACGCGACGTCTGGCCAACTTTCTGCCGCCCGCTCTCGCGCTGTCTGCGGACCTACTCTCGCATCGGTTGCCGTCAACCGTCTTGAGCTACACAAGCACCTACTCATCAATAACGTCGAGCTCAGTACGGCAATAACTCGACACGTGCCACTGCTCGAAACCCTCTCCCCCGAAGATGCGATCCTTAAGGGGTGGAAATACGATCCTCCCAAAGCGCTAAGTGACGTGCTGGAGAGCCTCGTCGGCGCAGTCCTTGTGGACAGTGCGTGGAATTTTGAGAAGACTGCTTCTGTTGTGGAAGTAGTGATGTCTGACGTGTTGGATGTATTGACGACCACTCTTCCGAGAGATCCCGTATCGGAATTGATGGTTTGGGCTGCTACAGAGGGTTGCAAGAGAATCGCATTTCAGCAAGTACACCGCACTCATTCTTGGACATGACCTGACAAACACTGTACAGAAAAAGCCAGAGCAATCCGGAAATCCGACGAAACGACAGTGTCTCTGTCATTGTTCACGAGCAGGTCATTGCAGGTCCCGTCACAGCTAGCAATCTCTCATTGTCAAAGGGCCTCGCCTCTGAACGCGCACGCGCTATCTTGGGCGATCCGAACCACGAGATGAGTCTTGCCCGTGTCTGTGATTGTCGGAGGGCAGCCGAAGAGAAGATGGTCATTTGTTCTGACGAACCCCTCCCCGATGAGTCGGGTCAGAAAACCACCGACGAAACCGAATTGGGCTTTGCGACGATTGCACAGAAAAAGTTGGAGGAAGATTATATCGCCCCTGTCGACGCAATGGAAGTAGAGGACGAACCAGACGAAGAAACGACCTCAGACAAGATTTGATACGGATACCATCCGCTCCGGAGGTGGGTTATCCAAGATTCTGGGATGAACTGCTTGCGATCCTTTGCTCCATTGCGAATGGTTGTTAGCGGTTATTCCCACGTTTCTTGCACCTTTTTCTCAGCTCACCACATTGCGACGCGGCCCTCAGGAGTTGATTCTCAGTGCAAGTTTGAACATCAACGCTTTAAATTTTTGTGCATGCATCATCCAAGATAATACAGCAACATTACTACCCCTTTGCAAATGTAGACTACTGGGACATGCGGCCGAATATTTGGCAGGAACCGCACTCACGCTTTGATGTTGAACCAGTTGAGCTTCGTTTTTGTACAGGAAGCTGGTAATTAATTACCAGTTTCCAAGCTTCTTGTATGTACCTGTGTAAACCAATCATCCCATTGGCTGCACCTTTGACCCCGCCGAGGGTTCTAGTCGGCTTTCATTCCATGTTTATCTACCATATTGCTCACGCTACGGGCCAGCAAAGTTCTTGATATGGAAAACGTGAAGGAGTGGACCATGATCATCGGTGACCATCGAAAACCATCGAAAAGTGCGTTGACTCGACATCTGGAACGTGCACATAAGTCACTACCTGTAATAAAAGATCATATCGTTCCAAACCTTGTCATTCGTGGTTGTTGCACGATGATATCGACGACTCAGCTCAGGCCTGAACCAAATGACTCCCATACCAGAAATCCCACACCCCATGGACCAACGCGAGCAAGCGTACGAAGAGCTGAAGAGATCCGCCTACGAGTATTTGATTGTAATTCAGGGTGTTCATGTAAACTTGCCGAATGATCACGAAAGAATGATGTTATCCCATCTTCATGGAGTTTGTGCATCAAGGCAGAGAAGGATGACTGTCGACCACCAGGATGAGGTGCAAGTGTCTTATGAAGAGCAATCGCTCGGCGTGCCACATCCCATGGCCGACAAACAATCTCGTATGTCAGACCTGCCATCACACCACCGCAGACTAGAGTGAAAGCATGCGCAAATCGTGGCAGATTAGAACCGGAAGACGCGTCATTCCCTGACGATCTTCGAAAAACACGATGTGACGCCGACCTGACCTGGTGCGCGAGCTTACGTGTGATCTCGAACACTGTGAAGAAAGCGGCAAAACCTGACAAACGGAGAGATAAGGTGCCCCGATCGATAGACCGAGCCTACTTACCACATACGTCCTTCCCGAAACCCCAACCCCATCCAGCCCACCCACGTCCGGCCATTTCACCGACATCTTTCATCCAAAGCCTGACTTGTCTCATGTCTCTTATCTGATCAGACCTGGTTGTAGCGTGAATGGGTTGCGTTCCCCGGAAAACTTCTTTCCAAGCATGGGTCCATCCTCTTCCAGTTCCCCCCTCGATGACGAGCCTTGCGTTTTCTACCGGTGCGGCGGCCAAGGCTTGCATACCGCCTGCCGCAGCGCCAGATAACGCGACTGTGAGCATGGAGTATACATCGAGGTGAGATCGCAGATAACTAGAGCATTCGGTGTACGTGGTCCAGAGTACCGTACCCAGTATGGCGTTGGCAAGCATGGGTGGCAAAAAGTGTTTGGGTATCACCATGAACTGTAGCGATATAAGCCTCCGTTCGGACACTCGACAGAAGGATGGATACCACACCTTGATCCTTGACGAGTGAGAGAATGTATTGAGGACTGAGGGTGGTCCCATGTTTGTTAGCATGCCCCCGGAGCGAGTGCCAGCCGCTCACTAAGTTTGCGTGAGACTAGTGGAGGACAACATGGGCGTATAGCTTGCCTTTGGATGGCCTGAACAACCTCACTGGACGAGAAAAGTACAAGGCAATGGCCCGTGTGCCCGTCCGAGCCAATGCAGTATAGAGAGGGCTACCGTGTTGATCCTGACTGTTGGGCGACACGTCTGGCATACTGTTGGTGGTTAAATGTTAACGGGTGAAAGACTTGGATGACACGCTATGAAGCTGTTCCGCTCCGCTCTCTCAACATCTGCCAGGATTATTAACGCCTCACTTCCAAATGGTTTCGCCTTCTATCCAAGATTCTTTGACGAACGCGAGCAGCGCTTACTGCTCGCCGTGGCTTTGAGTCAGCTCGACGCCGGTGAGAGCATACGTGTTCGAAGACGCCAGCGTAGCTACCGTTCCCGCAATCCAGTCCTAGACAATGCTCCTGTCGAGGATCTGTTCTTGCCAGATGATTACTACGGTTTTCATACGGTGAGTTCCTTGTCTCTGAATCCTTAAGTTTACGCCAGCTCATTGTCGTCTAGGGTCACTTTGACAACGTCATTCGAAGTTATCGTGAAACGTGTCTCTCCTCTTGGCCAGAGCCCGACTCGGTCCGTGGCCTGACACCGATATTGGACCGCTTGCGTTCTCTCTGCCCTTCTGGGCATACGCAGACCCACTTGTTGCATCTGGCGTCGAATGGGGAAATCCTACCTCACATCGATAACGTCTCTGCCAGCGGTGGATGGATTTTAGGCGTGAGCTTGGGGGCGACCAGGACGTTGAGGATGGAATCCCCGAACGCGACAGAGTCGGATAGCTTTTCTATAGCTCTTCCGTCTGGCAGTGTCTATCTGCAGAGGTAGCGACTGCGTTCAGGTCGAGTCCCCATACTGAGCACGCTGCAGAGACGATATCCGGTACCGTTGGACGCATGCCATTCTGCCCCAGTCAATAGACGGGGCGTGCGGTCAACGAGTTAGTATAATGATCAGGGTGCGCATGCAGTGCCTCATGCCAGTTTGCTTTCCCTCAAGTCGCACTAGGATTGCAAAGACACGAGTTCCAACACTTGACAGTTGGCATCCACTTTTTCTTTATGCAAGAATACAACTGGATTTTGGTTCCATTGATAGCAATTACATGACAATAGCCATGGGATTGCGATTAATGCAGCCAAAACATGTAGAACTGACTGGGAATTGGCAGATGGATGTGAACTCCAGGCAGTGATAGTAACTTCGTAGAATCGCCAAACATGAGTAAACAATTTCCACGGTTGGAGCTACTACTCCGAGAGTTCACCACTACTACTTGATCTTATTGAACGATCATGGGGGACGAGTACTCCTCTTTGTTTCGTATGGTTCAGATATTGGGCTTACTTTTTGGTACTGACGATATAATCCAGGCTCGGAAGAAATGAGCTTGGTACAGCTCTATATACCAACCGAAGTAGCTCATGATACGGTTGCTGAACTTGGAGAACTCGGGGATGTTCAATTCAAGGACGTGCGTGCCACATCGTACTCCTTTAACTTGGGTTCACAAACTCTCTTGTTAGCTGAACCCTACTGTGAACCCATTCCAGCGTTCCTTTGTTGGTGAAATCAGGAGATTCGAGGACATGGCTCGTCGTGTTCGTTTCTTCGCCTCTCAGATCGAGAAAGAAAAGGACGTGGTACCGATTCGTCCTCTTTATGACTCGGCACCTCTCATTACTGTGGGACCGAGCGCAGCGCACACCATCGATGAGCTCGACGTCACGCTAGTAGAGCAAGAGGCCAGACTCTTACAGATGAACGAGAGCTACAAGCTGCTTAGCGAGCGTACAAAAGAGCTCGTCGAGGCGCGCTATGTCTTGAGGGAGACGGCAGGCTTTTTTGAAAAGGCGAGTCTGCCAATGGTATTCGTCTGCATCGCACTTACTCCTCTCCAAGGCCGAAACGCGGCAGACTGATATCAGGACCTCCTTTGATGAAAGTTCAGCCCCCCTTCTCCAGCATGACGATCGTGAAAACCAGTATTCGTCTACAGTTCGGTTCGACTTGGAGTATGTCTATTTCTTAAAATTTACCTGGTGTTGAACTTTGCTCTAGGTTTATTGCCGGCACTATCGATAGAGCGCGTATCCCCACATTCGAGCGCGTGCTTTGGCGCGTGCTGAGGGGCAACCTTTACATGAATCACACAGACATCGCGGAACCGTTTGTTGATCCCGAAACTGGCTCTGAGACACGCAAGAACGTGTTCATTATCTTTGCGCATGGTGATGCTTTACTTGCCAAGATTCGCAAGGTTTCCGAGTCGATGGGTGCTACCTTGTATCCCATCGACGCTAATGCTGACAAGCGTTCTGACTCGCTTCGTGAAGTCACTGCTCGTTTGGAGGACCTTCAGACGGTACTATACAACACTAGAGTCAGTAGACGCACTGAGCTCGTGACAATCGGGGAGAATCTCGCGCGATGGCAAGATGTCGTCCGGAAGGAAAAGGCGATCTATGAAACGATGAATCTCTTCAATTATGATGTGCGGAGGAAGACCCTGGTGGCGGAAGGATGGTGCCCGACAAGAGATATTTCCAAGATACAACTTGCGCTTGGGCATGCTACCGTCTGTGGTTTCTGCATCGTTGTGTGATCATCGGCTGACTGTTTCCCAGGAGGGATCAGGGACTGGCGTTGTGCCAATCTTGCATGAACTCCGTACGAACAAGACGCCGCCCACTTTCAACAGGACAAACAAATTTACGGAAGGATTCCAAAGCATTATGGACAGTTATGGCATCGCGACCTACCAAGAAGTCAACCCTGGTCTGTTTGCTATCATTACTTTCCCGTTCCTGTTTGCCGTGATGTTCGGTGACATTGGTCATGGTCTTATCATTTTGTTTGCCGCCCTTTACATGATCGCGAATGAGAAGAAGTGGGCAAGGGGTGGCCTCGGAGAGGTGAGTGACGTCCTTAGCGAAGTAGGCTTTACTCACTTTTCTACGTCAGATTCCAGGGTTATTCTTCTTGTGAGTCACAATGGGACACTGTGGAGCCGATAAGGACAGCTAACATGCTCTTCAGCGGGCGGTACATCATTCTTTTGATGGGGGTGTTCTCGGTTTATACCGGCCTCATGTACAATGACATGTTCTCCAAGACTCTTCACCTATGGCCCTCCGGATGGGATTTCCCAGAAAGTAATGGGACTGTCATTCGTGGTACTTCCAACGGACACGTGTACCCCTTTGGTTTGGATCCGGGATGGCATGGTGCAGACAATGGCCTGGTATTTACGAACTCATACAAGATGAAAATGGCGATTATACTCGGGGTGATTCACGTATGTGTCTCGTTGGTTTTGATGTACACCCTCGATTGACATGCCTTTAGATGACGTTCGCCTTGTGCCTGCAGCTTCCCAATCATATCAAATTCAAACGCCCTTTGGACATTTACGCCAATTTCATTCCGCAGATGATCTTCCTGCAATCAATCTTCGGATATCTCGTGGTCTGCATCCTCTACAAATGGACGATAGATTGGTCGAAGGCATCCTCAGGGCCTCCGTCGTTGCTAAACATGTTGATCGCGATGTTTTTATCTCCCGGATCGGTTGATCCCCAAAACCAACTATATCCTGGTCAGGGATTCGTGCAAGTTCTTCTGCTTCTACTTGCCGTCGTCTGCGTACCTTGGATGTTGTGCATGAAACCGTACTTTCTCTGGAAGGAGATGCACAATATTCAGGGTCAAGGGTATGTAGGGCTCAATCACCGCGATGATCCTCGTGAGAGCGACGACATCTTGGAAGTCGAGGAAGAAGGTAATGGCCGAGTTATCGTCGAAGAAATGGAAGAACATGTGAGTGACTTGCCGCTCCTCGGTGTTATGTTGCCGATGGATGTGGTCAGGAAAAACACGACTTTAGCGAGGTTGTGATCCATCAGATCATTCATACGATCGAATTCTGCCTTGGGTGCATCTCACACACAGCATCGTATCTGCGATTGTGGGCACTTTCCTTGGCCCACGCCCAATTATCCGAGGTGCTGTGGGACATGACGCTTGAAAATGTTCTAGGAATGGAAGGTATTTTTGGTATTGTCATCATCGTGTTCACGGGTGTTATGTGGTTCATCCTGACGGTCTTCGTTTTGTGTGTGATGGAGGTGCGGATCTGAAGAACGTGCGTCAACTGATCCTGAACTGACGTTTCCGACTAGGGTCTTTCGGCGTTTTTGCACGCACTCCGTCTCCACTGGGTCGAAGCGAACAGCAAGCATTATGAAGGGGGAGGTTATGTACGTCTTGATAAGACCAACGTGTGGCGCACGTGCTGATAATTTTTGCACAGGCCTTCACGCCGTTTAGCTTTGATGAGAGAGAATAATAATAGTGTAATTAATTTACACAGCAACACGAGGCTGTTTCATGCCAGTGCTTGCCGGTTCCCGGCATCATGTTCCTTCTTTTTTTTTTCAAAGTCCGAATGCGATAGTACTTTATTTACCGGCGGTCCGAACGTATGAGTTTTCTACATCCCCACTCACTTTTCTTTCTCTTTCTGTAGAGGTTCGTCCTCCTCGTCTTGTCCTCCTCCTCCTCACCCCCCCTTCAGGCATTATAGACTATAGAGCATAATAGACCTGTTCTTTGTTTTAGAGGAAAAGTTCTTGTCTAGTTCTTGCATAGGTATTGTCCCGGCGCGCGTATCGTCCTCACCTGTCTCATGTCCCCTAGATTTTTAAAAATGCCCGCTGTAACTGCGACTACTCCTGCTGTTCCTTCTCCTGCCTCTCTCAAGGGCGTCGTTGACGGTCAAATCGATGTTGCTTCTCTCTTTGTTGCCGACAAGGCTTCGCGGGATACCGCCGCGAAGACCCTTGCGTCTGCTGCTCAAAACAATGGGCCTGCTGCCATTAGTGCAGTCGGTTTCACTGAGGCTGTTCTAAAAGCCCTTGGTGACAAAAAATCTCCCGCTGCGCGTGAGGGTGCAGCTGGCGCCATTGCTGTGCTTGCCAAGGCTGGCGCTACCAAGGCACTCGAGCCCACTTTTGTCGACTCGGGCCTTTATGCCGCCCTCATTGAGGGCTTCGCCGACAAGATGCCCGCCGCTCGTAATGCTGCCGTCGAAGCCGTTCGGGAATTCGTTGCCACGATGAATCCTTGGGCTACCGCTCTTCTCCTTCCCGCTCTTCTTCACCAGATCAAGACGGCTGGAAAATGGCAAATCAAGACGGGTGCTCTGGTTGTCCTGAACCAGCTCGTCGTCAGCGCTCCCATTCAGACTGCTCGCCTCATGCCTGACATCGTTCCTGTCCTCTCCGAGGCTATTTGGGATACTAAGGCCGACGTAAAGAAGGCAGCTCGTGATACCCTTGGAAAGGCTTGTGCTTTGGTGTCCAACAAGGACATAGAACGCTTTATTCCGGCTCTGATTAAGGCTTTGATCAACCCGGTTGAGGAGGTTCCTAATACCATCCAGCTCCTCTCGGCAACGACATTCGTTTCTGAAGTAGACTCCGCCACGCTTTCTCTTATGGTTCCTTTACTCGCCCGAGGTCTAAATGAAAAACTCACCGCAACTAAGCGCAAGGTTGCCGTGTAAGTGTACCAGCCCCTGAGTGATCGCATCAGCGCTGATCACAGTTATAATTAGTATCGTGGACAACATGTCCAAATTGGTTGACTCTCCCATCACCGTTCGCCCTTTCCTGCCCAAGCTTCTTCCGGGTCTCATCAAGGTCGAGACCTCGATTGGTGACCCTGAGGCACGTGGTGTCGTTGGTAGAGCGATTGCAACGCTTCGTCAAGTTGGTGAAGTCCCCGAGGGTGATGGCAGCGATCTTCCTGCTTTACCTGTTACCGAGGCCCCCCAGTTGATTTCTGCTCTCTCTGTTGTCTACAAGAAACTCGGCGGGAGCGCTCCAGGGGCCGCTGATGTTACTGTGGTATACGCCTCACGTCTCGCTGCCAATTTGGTGAACGCCAAAAACTTCGATGTTTCGGAATGGGCTTCCCTTGCTCCCTACCTGTCCTTCGTTGCTCCGTCTACTGACCCTGCCACCGTGGCAGGGGAGTGGGCTGTCCGTTCAGCTTCTGCAGGTGATGACGATGACGAGGTCCTCGAGGATGAAGAGGAGGGTGAAGACTTGTGCAACTGTCAGTTCTCTCTTGCCTACGGTGCCAAGATCCTTTTGAACACTGCCACCCTTCGCCTCAAGCGTGGTCACCGTTACGGTCTTTGTGGCAAGAACGGAACTGGAAAGTCTACCCTTATGCGGGCTATTACCAACGGTCAGGTCGAGGGTTTCCCTTCCCCTGACGAGGTCCGCACCTTCTACGTCGAGCATGATATCGATGGTAGTGAAGCCGACACTTCCGTTTTGCAGTTCATCTTATCCGACTCCCGCATTCTTGCAACGGAAGCAGAGGTCATTGACACTCTTGCCTCTGTCGGTTTCACCGACGAGCGCCAGAAGCAGGCCATCGGTAGTTTGTCCGGAGGTTGGAAAATGAAACTCGCTCTTGCTAGAGCAATGCTCTTCAAGGCCGACATCCTTCTCCTCGACGAGCCCACTAACCACTTGGACGTGGTGAACGTTGCGTGGCTTGAAAACTATCTCGTCTCGTTGAAGCACTGCACATCGAGTACGTAACTTTTCCAAACTGTGGTGAGGTCTTTGCTAAGTCTACCTACAGTCATTGTCTCTCACGACTCTGGATTCCTCAACAACACTATCACCGATATCCTTTACCTCAACCGCTTCAAGATTCGCAGGTACCGTGGTAATCTCGAGACTTTCGTGAAGCAAGTACCGGAAGCCAAGTCATACTACAGTCTTCAGGCAGCTGAAGACTACAAGTTCAAGTTGCCCGCGCCTCCTCTCCTCGAGGGTGTCAAGACCAAGGAAAAAAGCTTGCTCAAGATGCGCAAGGTTGGCTTCCAGTACCCTTCCCAACCTGTTCAGCAGTTGTACGACATCACTCTCCAAGTCTCTCTTTCTTCTCGTGTCGCTATTCTCGGTCCGAACGGTTCCGGAAAGTCGACGTTGGTGAAGCTCCTTACCGGCGAAATGGAGCCCAACAAAGGCGGTGAAATCTGGAAACACCCCAACCTGGTGATCGGCTACGTCGCTCAACATGCTTTCCACCACATCGACCACCATCTTGACAAGACCGCCCTCGAGTACATGCTTTGGCGCTACCAGACTGGTGAGGACTTGGAGGAAATGAGCAAGGCTACTCGTCAAATCAGCGAAGCCGAAGCACAGAAGATGAAGGATGGCGCTCTTTACGTTCACGAGGGGCAGAAGAGGTTGATTGAGGAGATCATTTCCCGCAAGAAGTTGAAGCAGTCATACGAGTACGAAGTCTCCTTCAAAAATCTTAGCTCTTCCGAGAACCTCTGGATTGCCCGTGATGAGCTTGTCAAGCGTGGCTTCGAGAAGGTCTGTTCCGGTCCGATTATTATCTGATGCGATTCTAACTTCTTTACAGAAAGTTTTGGAGGTCGATACACGTGAAGCTCAACGCCTTGGTCTCCTCCGCCCACTTGTCCGTAGTGAGATTGAGAAACACTTTG
Organism: Tubosaeta aff. alveolata; assembly: GCA_038094535.1. Classification (NCBI taxonomy): domain Eukaryota; kingdom Fungi; phylum Basidiomycota; class Agaricomycetes; order Boletales; family Boletaceae; genus Tubosaeta; species Tubosaeta aff. alveolata. The sequence goes on from JBBPUG010000160.1 coordinate 36,997, forward strand.
CCGACTTTGGTTTGGAGCCCGAGTTCGTGTCCCACAACTCCATGCGTGGCCTATCTGGTGGGCAAAAGGTCAAGATTGTCCTCGGCGCTGCGACATGGCGCCGTCCTCATGTCATCTGTTTGGATGAGCCTACCAGTATGTTTGTTCGCTCTGAGATAAGGTCTTGATTGCTGAATGCCATGTACAGACTACCTTGACCGTGAATCTCTGGCTGCCTTGATCGATGCTTTGAAGGTGTTCGAGGGAGGTGTTCTTATTATCACTCACAACCGAGACTTCTCGGAGTCAATCTGCTCAGAGTAAGTGTCCTATCTAATCTATCGTGACTCCGTTTTAATGTATATTCCCCAGGGTCTGGGCCATGCGTGATGGCCATCTTGAGGCATCTGGTCATAACTGGGTAGAGGGACAGGGATCTGGTCCCCGTATCGACAAGAAGGAGGAGGAGGAGGATCAATATGATGCCATGGGCAACAAGATCGACAACAAAAAGGCTAAGAAACTCAATTCTAATGAACTTCGCAAGGTAAGAGTGATTTTGCGTGACTACATTGCTTGCTGACTTGCCATCGTACAGGCGAAGAAGGAACGCATGGCACGCAAAAAGAGGGGTGAGGATGATCCGGAAGACCTCTAAGTTGATTATATCTGTTGCATTACCTGTTTCTATTACATGTATTCTTTCTGTGCTAGGACTAATAATTGGAAGTTACCCTTGAATCGATGAGTGAAGGGATCAGTATCCTATTAGCAGTGCCCGCGTGAAAGACGGAAGCCTATGCTAGGTCATTGAGAGGTTCATGTACTTGAGCACCGTGGCGATCGGAAAGGAAATCAGACTCTTGGAAGGAGAAGATATCCTCACTCACGACGGTAGTTTACTTCGATCCGTACTAGTGAATACTCAAAGAAGGTGAAGTGGGGGTGTTTTGTGAGACCATCGACTGTCGAGACCTCCGAAGCAGAGAGTTGTGAGTCTGACGAAATGTCTCATGGACTGGATGTTTCTCTCTACCCCAGTGGGAAGGCGAGATCGGCAAAATATACAGTGCTGTGGAGTATGAGGGGCGGGAGCGGACAAAAGTTTCGTTTCGTTTGAGGTATCTCATGGTCACGCTTTCGTTTTATCAATCGGATCATTCCTTTCGTTTTTCATTTTTCGTTTTCCGTCTGCTGATTCGCTTTCATTTTCGGGTTTTGTTTCGCACCTTGATGATATAGTTGTGGTT